>DWFO01003340.1:0-12432 GCA_018246595.1 Mimoniades nurscia nurscia | reverse complement strand
AAAGTAACTTCACGCCTGTAATCCCCGAAGAGGTAGGCAGAGGAATGTAGAACATTCCCACGCTTCACCAGTTACTTATAAATATTAATATAATATAATATTATTACACCGGGCTTAAGTCCAGATCACAAGCCGCTACAAAAAATCTAATAGTAAATCTAAGTTAGAAAAAGCCACTAGCACCCGATCCGGGATTTGAACCCAGTACCTCCCGATCGGCAGTGGCGCTTGCCATCACTCGCCCAACGACGAGTCAGCCATGGTATTGTAATCACAGTAAAAAAAGTGTACATTCACTGCAGAAGCTAAAGGAGGGCAAGTAGCGTCAGCATAATAGAGCCTTGTCAATAGAATTAGCCGTGAAATGCGACTCCATGGTTGAAGGTTACACATAATCTCATAAACTTGCCGTAATTTCATAAGCCCGCACACAATTATACTACAAGCGTAGAACTCTACATTTTAATTTTGAATAACAAATTCGTCAATGTACCTTTAATATACTTAAGAATTTGTACAAAATAAAGCCGAGGGCGGCAACGCTAATTGGCTATTTGTATAAAAATAACTTATTAAAAACAAAACTGAACGTTAAGATAAATATGTGTATATGTATACATATTAGATGTTGTAATAAAATTATGTAACCGTAACATCACTCCTGTAATCCTCGAAGAGGTAGGCAGAAGAGTGTAGTACACTCGCAGGTTTTACTAGTTACGTTTGCGTCTCACTACGGAACGGGTGGATAACTTACGGCCATACACCGGGCACATCTCCAGACTCCAAGCCACTACTAGAAAATTTAAATAAAAAAATTTAATAGGGTGCGACGCGGGATTTGAACCAGACAATAAAATTATGTGTCCTTACAACTTGAAGACACAATGTTGATGTTAACGCGATGAGTGTTTGCAAAGAATACGTAGGTAACGAAGATTTTCGTAAGAACATGTCACAAAGGACTGTTGTAAATAGTTCACTAACATTATTTATTCCTGGGAGGTTTCCAACCCCATTGGCACAACACGTGAGGCTGCCAAGTGGGACAAGTGTGGGAAGTATTACTTTCAGAGTTCGAGTGAAAAGTTTGCAGCAGTGAACTTACATGGAAAGTAGTCGTGGGGTCTTGAATATGAAGCAGGAAAGTGTATCCTTTCTCTGTTCCTACCTTTTTTTATTTCAACATGTTAAATAACGCTCTGGGTTTTACAAAATATGTAATTTTATAATTTTTATAATAACGAAATTGAAAACAGTCTATTTTATATACTTTTTTTGTTTGGGTATACATGTATATTTTCATAAATTTTTTTAGTATCGTTGAAAGAGACATATATATTCCATCTACCGCCATCTTACCAGATGGTTTAACGGCGTGGAAAAAATGGCCAGACGCGGCTGGATTGCACATAGCCCAGACTGGAGTATCACCGATTAGTGGAATTCTATGTCCAGCAAGAGACTTGTAAGGGTTGATCGATGGATATTTTTATTTCACAGTCTTAGAAAAACGACTATGCAGGTTACCAGTTGTTTTCTACAAACCATGTCCATACAATAGGCTCACCACCTATTCCATCGTGGGCCTTAAAAGTAACTGGTGAAACGTGGGAGTGTTCTACACTCCTCTGCCTACCTCTTCGCAGATTACAGCCGTGATGTTACATTATAATGATATATTGTTATTATTATGTAATGAAAAACACTAACTTAACGATTTGTTAACGTAAATAGACATTTTCTAGGGCGCACGTTCAGCTTTAATCTTGTATAAGTATGTAGGTATATTCGCACACATGTACCGCCCTACGTACGTAGTCTGGGTCTCGTTTCGTCTCAAATACGTGTGTAATACTTTGCCAGTAATAAAATTCCATTGTGAACGATTGACAACGAACGGAAAACGATAAATACATATAATTTCCACGAAGCCCCACGTCGTTCGTTGAAGGGATTGTCAGATTGGAAAAGTAAATAAATATTTTATTATTTGTACATGAAAATACTTGTATTGTAAGAATGGTTCAAAGAAAATTTCTGTTATTATATTTTTATTTATAAAATTATTTTTGTTGGTTTGTCTGTCTATCATGTCTGTTGGTCTGAAGTTGAAATTTGAACGCTACAGGTTTCACATTGTTACATTCGTTGACAAAATTAAACGTCACTGACGGTAAAGGAAAGATTAATCCCCAACCCGCATGCCCGACGCAGGGATTATGGGTCGAAAGGCCCTCTATTAGGGAAACTCGGTGTCCAGCATTGACCTGAGACAGGAAGATGATGTGATGAAATTAAAACGCTGCAAGAAATACCTTAGAGATATCTGTAACGTTTTATAACAATTCTAAAATATAGGTAATCTATAACATTCTAAAATATAATCTACTTATAATATTCTAAAATGTAATCTACAATATTCTAAAATATAATCTATAATATCTAAAATATAATTATAAAATATAAAAATTTGGACAGCGTGAAAGATCTTGGAGCAAGCAGTGATAACCTAAAGGTTTGAAATTCGACCCTCACTCGAGAGCCCGGATTCAAATCCTGGCGTGCACCTCTTTACAAAATGTGCGTTTTAAGTTTAAATATCACTTCCTATAACGGTGAAGGAAAACATCGTGAGGAAACCTACACACCTTAGCGTTCTCATAAAATGTTCTCTAAGGCGTGTGAAGTCTGCCAAGCCGCACTTGGCCAACGTGGCAGATGGCAGATGGCTTTAACCCTCTCATTTTGAGAGGAGACTCATGTTCCAAGAAAAAAAAAGATTTTATTCTAACCTTTCCAATTGTAAGAAAATTTTCAATTTTCCTTTGTAGGCTCATGTCTACATTAGAAAAATATTTTATTAATTTGTCCTTTATATACTGTTGTTAACAAAGGGCGGAGTTAATATTAATTGATGTTTTATTGCAATCAACCCAACGGATTATGAATATTCTTATATACGAGTATGAACACATACTCATATATGTCTATAGCAGAAATATTGTTATTCTGTTTATCATATCATTGTTTCGAATAACTTTAAATAACTTTTAATGATAATAGTATTTTAAAAGCTTTTAACGAAAAGGAAAACGAAAAATATATTTACTCCGCCTTCCGAATAGGTACGGACATCCCTATCCCACGTCTCAATCCGAACGAGTAAATATTCCAGAGCTGTCATCTGATTTCCTGTTGGTAAGCACATGACGTACATAAAAGAGAATAATGTAGCAATTCCCTGGGAGTTCCATTTCACTATAAACAAATCTAATGTTCTCTGGAGGCCAATGTTAACTTTTAAAAGTGCTCTCTAAGGTTTCTATTATAAAAGCCTAAATAAAATGCAGTAGGTAAAGTAGCGGAGCGTAAAGTGAAAAGTTACACTGAAACGAGAGCTTCATTTAAATTTCATTCTTATTTTGCTGTGTCCAAGATAAATAATATTTTTACTCTATTAAACATGAATCATTTCTTACATAGTTCTTTGGTTGCATAAAGAAGATCGCAACGAACTGAATGGTAGCGTAGATACCTACTAATTGTGTTGTTAGATATTTTTGGACGCTTCCTGGTTGCTATATTGTTAGCAATTAACCATTGCATATTTAATTAATGCTTATATTATGTTGTAAATTTTGCACAAGCTTTTCCAAAAGTCGGTTTTGCAAGGATATATTACCTACTCAATAACAGATGTAAAATATTTCCATGTGTTTATGAGAATAAATCTTAACGTATAACCTAATAAAGAATTGATTTAGTAAATTGAACTATGCTAAGAAAAACAATACATTCTTATTTAACATACCGTGTTGTTCTTCGAAGTATTTTTTTTATTAAAATACGCGCCGTATTTGTAGGCAAATGAGGGCACAATAGGCGGAGCGCCTGAGATCGGGCTTACGTAACCAGGAGAATGGGACACCAGCGAGCTTAATTGTATGGAGATCAACGTGTAATCAGTATATTCATGGAGCTGTGTTCGTGCTAAATTAATAATGAACGACAAAAATCTGATTTCTGAGAGTAAAATCGCAACTTTGTATGCCAATAATGACCTTTTTCGCAAACGTATTTTCCACACTTATAATATATTCATCGTTTTCTGAAACATCGTACATGAAAGGAAAATAGTTTTTTTAACATAATATTTTAGCTATTACGCATTGCTCATATTACATGATGCTTTATAATAGCTACCTGTATACAGCAAATAAGCCTGAAACATGTTGATATCAAGCGCTTACTGTAGCCCGTAAACGTGTGTGTCCAATCTTGAAAAAGGATTGACATTCAACTAAGTGTAAAGATTGAAATATAGCACTTGATGTCCCCATGTCTGGCCGTCACACCTGTAAACAATACTACTTTACTAATACTGTTCAGCAACAGACATATGTATAGCGACGATTCTACCTTAAATAATAAGTAGCTTGTCCCTTGTACGCATTAATTTTTAATTTAAACAAGCGTATAGGCCTTTGTTCCGTATTATTTTTAGCGGGTGACTTTACTAGGTCACACGAGAGCGCCGCGGCCAGTCGATACGGGGTGGGCGTATTCACACGGCCCATTACACTTTTCACGCCAAGTATTTTCAACTTGCACGTTCCATTCAGAATGACATCTCAATAAATTGGTTAGTTCAAATAGCCTTTTTTTTTATTTTCTACGCGATTTTGTTTGATTACTACGCGATATTTTATATAAAACGCCACCCAGCCTCACCCCAAATAATAGCGTCATGGTGAATTATTAATCCTTATTACAACGTTCTTGTAGTAATCATATAAACCTACGAATATATTACTAACACATTTGGTTCTTGCCGAAAAAAAAATTGATAAGATTAACAAAACTCCTAACTTTAGCGTACTTGCGTCTTTTATAATAACGTACCTAATTTGATTTATTACAATGTCGTTTATTATGACCTATTAGAAAACAGGCACCATTAAATGTATATTTCGGAACCTTTTAATTAATTAATTTATACAGAAATTTGTAATTTAATATTAAACCTAAGAAGTATATAAATTTTATAATTCCTGTTACATATTAGGTACCTACATTGCCAAATACAAATGAACAGGCATGACGTAAACGTTTCCGTTATTTTCATGTTTGTGAAATCAGTGGAAATTTCACATTTAAACATAAATATTTAAACAAATATTTATAAGAGAACGTGGGAGAACATTTTATTTTAAAATATCTCCCCTCTTTGAAAATTCCAACCGATAACGATATTTATCTTACAAGCTGAGAATCTCCTACCTTACACATAATATTGGAAGTAAATGTTTATACTAGCTGGTTTTCAATACATTTATTTTAAGTATTTCAAAGTGATACAATAAATTCTATAATCAGAAATCATTTCATGTTTTGTAATAATTATCTTTTAATATGTAACTACGGCTCATTGGAATTTTTATTATGCCTTCTTCCAGATCGACACCGGCCACGGCGAATTGACTGTTGTTTAAACGAAGTAGTTCAAAATGTAACAATTGTACAAATATTTATTTAGTTTTTCTAAGAACGCTTTTGACGCATTGTAACATTTTATGCAAATGTCTACGAAAGATTAAAGTGTATTAATTTTTACGTAATTACGAAATTACCATGAATTACGAAAAAGATTATACATACCTAAATATTTAAAAGAAGTTTGCAATCTTATTAAATGAACTATACAGAGTATGTAGGTACATAGTCTGTAGTCTCACTGGTACACAGACACAAGTCTCTTACGTATTCTTACAGATTAAAGTACCTTCATATTAAATGTACCTATTCAAAATGCGTCAAATTATTTAGTTTCGCATATAGATATATTTATTTGGATGTTGACTTAATACAGATTGTTTTATGATAAGTCGATCAACTATGAGCGTCTGAAATATTAAACAATCCAGTATAAGGCGATGAACACGAACAAACCAGTGATTAAGCACTGGAGTTAACTTTTTAATACTCTTACCATAATTCTGTTACTTTAACATGTTTAGGAAATTAAGACTTAATATTTCTTTAGAACAGTTAACAATATCAGTTAATAAACAACGAACAACAAAAACATTAAACAAATAAAACACCCTTTTATCGTTCTACTGTTGAACAGGGTCTCGTCGGCCACGCTGGCCGAGTGCGGGTTGGTAAAGTTCACACGCCTTAGAACAGAATTTTTGAAACGCACTCTCAGGTGTACAGGATTCCTCACGGCATTTTGCCTCACCGTTATAGTAAATGTAATATGGGATATTTTAATTTAAAATATAAAATTGAACGTTATTCATTTCTAGAGACTACATATATAATACTGACCGGAAATTACTCAGCAGTTAGTAGTGAACACACAGTCTTAGTGTATGTCCGGCCTGAATCATCTCACCATTATATCCGGACGGACCGACCGTATTCTGTCCACAAACAAGAGATATGACTCCCAGTGTTTGCGTAATGTTGTTTCAGAAAACAATTTGTACCTTCGCTAACAATGCCAATGCCTACACGAGTCTACGGAACTACAATAACAAAAGGATCTCTGTTATATGTTGTGTTAGTCGATAATAATTCAGACAAAAACTTGATATTTGTTTCTGTATAAAACAGATATTACATTTATATTCATGGCCAATGTGTAATAGTTATAAAAGTAGATGCTCATCAGACGTGTATAAATAATATGGTTTGGTTGCCGATAAAATTAGTTCTCGGATGATCGATGTTATTATCAAAGTTGGAAAATTATAACTATCCAAGTATCCTATTTCTAGAGTCAATATTGTGAAGAACATAAAACATCTCTAGTGTATTTTTGTACTAAATTACATTGGAACTTTTGGTTTTAAATAAAAATTAATTGAAGTATTTTTATTTTTGAAATAGTAAATTTGTCATTTTAATTTAAAAAAATAGTACTCTCTCGATGTCCGATTTACATTATTTTCAAAAATAGTTTGTGTTGTAAAATACTCAGACATAATGAAGCAATATCTCACAACTTTGTACTCGACGTTTACAACATAAATATTTATTTATATAAAGAGGTCAAATCTTACAATTAGACGATGATAGTTCCGAATATAGTTGACTGTTTGTCGCCGAATAAATAATTCCTTTTATCGATATCCAACGTATTCAGACTTGATATTCAGTTCATAGCGAAAAGAAATATGTTCCTATTAGATATTTTTCATAGGTATTACAGTTTTTTTATGTTCAGTTACACGCAGTAGTCGTTCTAGTGAACTTTTGAGCTTAATTATACTATCGCTTAGTCAATAAAGTGACAATGCTATTGTCAAAATACAAAAATACTAACTTTAGAAATTATTTTTGATGATTACGATAAGATTTACCGATATTATGTACCTACCTATAGCTTACATGGTGTAATTGCATGTTTTTTTTTTATATAATTTTCATTAAGATTTGCTAAATTCACTGTATCGACAGATACCTACTATAAATTTATATAGTACCCCTATCACAAATATAGACTTAATTTAAACAGTTCACAGCTAGCTTGATATTGAAGTAAAATATATTTTACAGTATTCTTCCTATGTAGCTCCTAATACATATATGTAATTCAATAATTCTTATTAGCAGAGGGCTACTAACCATATTTAGACCAAGTACTAGGAATACTTGTTGATATCGTCAAACGGTCAAATAACAGATCGATCGCTGGAATAAAATAAATGAAGTAGGTACGTAGTTCGTAGGAACGGTTCTTCGCGTTTCTTATTGACTCGACCTCGTTAATTGTCTCAATAAATTGTAATTTATAGATGGCTAGGACACAAGCAATACTCTTCTAGCAATATAATTGATATTCAACGCTAAGATATCGCCGTGAAGATTAATATAGGTAACCACACGCCTGCATTTCCCAACCGATTTACCAGTAATATAGCCGTAAAGAAATCGTTGGAAAATGTTTATTACAAAAGTCATGTAGAAACAATGCGATAGAACGCGTTCACTTATTACAAATGTATGTACGTACAAGTTTCCAGTGGGATAATTTGATAATTCAACCGTCGAAACTATCTCTACAACTGAAAGTAATTAGGCACAATCTTAGTACATTTACGCTTGATGTGTAGGGTTATTTAATAAATGTCCAAGAATCAAGCAATGTTCATTAATAATAAAAGACGGAATAGAATTTGAAAAATATGTAACAACTTAGCTTAAGCTGTTTCTGTTGTGTATATTTCGTTGCAATAAATGGAAAATTATCCAGTGGATGTAACGTCGAGGCGTGCCCTCTGTATAATCTATGTAATATAAAATAATTAGTGTTACCTACTTACTATTTGAATGTATATAGGTACTTATCTATCTAGGTTTGTGGACTCTTGCGGTGTCCGAGTGGTTTGGATGTGGATATAGGCACGATAAAGGATATTTACGAACTGAACCATTGTTCCTGCTCTTTGTCCCGGCGACGAACTGTTTGCCTATCGACTTATTCAACATTCGAGTGTCAGCTTGAATAGACTCACATACTTGACCACAAACTTACTGTAGGTTTACCGTTACAGTTCAATAGAGAAAAAAAAGTATCAAGGAATACCCATCGTTAAGTATGAGATCCAGGGGTAAGCTCCTTGTGGCTTAAGTAAGGTTTCAATTTTCAAATAACGAGCAATCCGTTGTCATGTCCTAGGTTACTTAATTTTAATTGTATTGGGCAATCTGGAATGAAACCAAAAGATAGACTACGCTCATAGGCTTGAGTTACTTTAATAAACTATAGATATTCGTTTTTTGAAACAAATGCATAAAATTTGCTGAGTTCAAAGAACTCGTTAAGAAAATCCGACTTAGCGGTTTCGGTACGAGACACCACAAAGATTTACCGTATTAAAATAAATGAATATTGCGAAGGCAATATGAGGTACGTATGAGTGTGAGGCGTGTATATTTCGTTCGGCAAAATCAGTTGCAAATAGAAGGAATAAGTACTTTCGCTGATTTAGTCGTGAACTTCGTTAAATAGCCGTTCCGCTCCTTTTCGAAGTTTCAGCGACCTATTTACCGGCTGATTCGGAGGAGCAAATGTCATTTGCATTACTTTTGTTCCCTTAGAGAATTTTGTACTTCCCTTCGATAAACGATACACTAAAATTCTATTAAAAGTTTCTCGAGTAGGTATCTATATAAATGATTAAATTGCATCGAATTTTTTTTGTGCAAAACCAGTCAGTCTACTCGAAAAAACAAGAGTTTTAGTTGGACATAATTAAATATTCTATCCATTATCATTTCATGATTATCACGTCATCCTATGTTATTCCACTCCTGGATATAGGCCTCTCTCAAGCTGTGTCTCAACATCCGGTCTTCCACTCATCTACTACGTCATGTTATTAAAAAATGATCAATATCATGCCTCCTTACTAACTTATTACTGAATCACACGACCCATTTCATATCGAAATACAGTAGAAAGTGTGGCCTAGAATAACAAATTTGTTTTTTTCGCAGTAGGTAGGTACTATCCTATATTACTTTAGTTAATGTATTTTACCGAATAAGAAGTTATTGTGAACGTGAGCAGTGAGCTGTCGTGTAATAAATATGTCCACAGGCCATAAACGTAAAAGAAATGATATTCAAAAAAAATCCGCTATAACCTTGTAGAGTTCGTTCTATGCCTATTATTCTATACCTATTATATCTAGCGTAGTAATACACTAAAGGTCATTGTGTAATAATGTTTTTATTGATCTCTATATCAATAATAGAGTACTACGATGCTATAATACATATAAATGTAGTAAGTTTCTACGGAGAGACAATTAATTGAAGAGTCGCAGCGTGGCGCCGTATTTCTCCGCGCCTTACGTCGTATTGAATGGTAACACGATTCTGTACTATTTCTATTCATGACACACGGTGGTTTCAACGCAACCAGATCCTCCGTGTTTGCATCAGGTGACAAGACACTGTTACAATCTAGAAATGCACGGCTGTAATAAATTAAATATATTTTGCATTTGAGACTCTACGTATGTATACCTATATTATGTATAATGGTTTTCAGTTCTCTACATATACATTCAGTTCTCACAACGGTAAGGAGGAGCGTGTCTTTTATATTCGTAAATGTATCTATGAAGCGATTTTCTCTATGTGTTATATGATAACGTAGGTATGGCTTATGGTATGATTTATTTGCGACTAATATCCGGCTCTGCAGACGAGTGACTCATATGTTATATAATTACATACATACATGTATACGGAGACCTTTGATTCTGCGATTGTGAATCAGTTAGCGTCTATGTTGATATGATTAGTCTGATATTCCAAGTAAAGCATGATATTACAAATAAGGCAATACTGATATAACTTATACTTAATTTTAAAGATGAGCAAGCTTAGAAAAACACACCCGAACACAGATTTACTTAAAATAAATCGAAGAACGTTTTATCTGAAGCTAACTACACATTTTTGATTTTGTCCCGAACAAACATACGGAACAGCCAGCTTATAATGGTTGTTTGTACTAAGTTTTATCGTGATGGTGTGTAATGTACTTAACGCGACATCGCGCCTGTAATCCGCGAAGAGATAACTAGAAGAGTGTAGTATACGGCTACTGTTCACCAGTTATGTTTACATCCCATTATGGAACACTGGGTGATGCTATTGTATACTGATTTTGTTACAATGCCATATTAATTAATTTCGTAGTATTCTATATAACGAGTAGTATTCGTTATAACGAGCCGTTAGTGCAATCTCCATGACCATAATGTTCTGGATTTGATTATTTCGCTATTGGTTCGAGCAGGTTGTTTAATACATACACATCTACACGCCAGGTCCCTTAGGGGGTAGGCACAGTTCACCGAGTGCGAAATAGTTTGTTTGATATTCTTTTTCAACCTGTCTTACGCTCATGATGATTAGAACAAAGTTAATACTAATGTAGAGCTACAAGAGATAATTTATTAAACCAGGCATAATTTATTATTAATACATCCAATCTATTGCAATATGTACCACCTCTGTTTACACTATTTTGCCTCAAATAGCACACGGTGTCATATTATTACTGAGTCAATAAATTGAAACGTAAACATAATTGCATTTTAACCAAATAATATACAAATAATTACCAAATACGAGAATGAAAAACAAGATTAATATAGATCAAACACAAAATATACGACTTGGGGTCGCGGCTTACTCGTATTCCTGACGTTTATGGCTGAGCTTATCGCGCGGTACGAAAATGCCACTATGCAGGATTCATCTCTTTCGTATTGTCGCCGCGGTAAGGTGTCCTCAGGTGCCAATAGAACCTTTGTTAGAGGGAATATCTCCTTACAGTCATTGTCTGGGATGCGGTAGCTCGTGACAGGATGCAACTAGCTAATTGTCCCGGTGCCTTCGCGCGTAACAAGTGTTTGCCTTAAATAAGTATTCCCACTGGAGTAGCATCAGTACCATCTGAACTGTGTTCCTTACTCAGTATCACCTCAGCACCCTCGGGTTAATAGCAGTGAGTGCTAAAGTAATCTAATTGGCTTATTTCTTTCATATTAGTGACGTATCCCGTTTAAAATCTGTGTGATCGTTTTGGTCGGACTTGCACAATTTTAGTGGGCGCTATGAGTTATTAAAACCTTTTTATATTATCAAAAAGATCCTTGAACATATAATACTTTTCGTATAGATATTCGTACGTAATTTGTTACATGTTCATAAGGATAGCCTTCGTATTCAATTCGTCTACAAATTCGTTGTACCATGCCCTAGTTTGTATTGTATCAAGCACATAGTACTATTCGTATCATAAATGATGTTTTGCTTACATTGTTTTCGTGGCTCACATTAACTCTCAAAAAACATATTTTCAATTGTTCATGTTACTGTCTTCAGTACATTTATTAAGATTTTGACCCGAAGAGCAAATACCATTTTACAGATCTTAATAACAATGATATTTGTGAAGTACAACGCTGTAAAATAAATAGCGACAATAAAGAATACCGGTTCGGGTTCAATTGTATTTTATCTCCCCACTCGGACTTACATAAACAGTGAATAGTCGTCGACCAGGGGTGATATTTGCCCCGTACCAACTTGTAGTATCGCGGACGATACCCTCCGTACTCGTAAACAGTAGCCGCTTCTTATCCACCGTGTTGACTTTCAGTCGCCTTTCTCATGTTACGTAAATTGACTGAAGAACAAGTAGAGGTTAGTAGTAAAAGAAAACTTCGTAATCGATTTATTCTAAAAATATCAGCGGTTAATTCCACTTTATTGGGTTTCAGATATTCCATAGGTCCTTTTTTTTTGTAAATGTTATAAATTAAAAAAAAGTAACTTCACGCCTGTAATCCCCGAAGAGGTAGGCAGAGGAATGTAGAACATTCCCACGTTTCA
>DWFO01003339.1:0-12433 GCA_018246595.1 Mimoniades nurscia nurscia | reverse complement strand
TCATGAGTTGATGAGTAGGTATCACTCCGCTGCGAGTAACTGGATATAGCCGGATAAAAGCGGTTATATGCTTGCATCTTTTTGATGAGATCAGCGTATATTTTGGTATTGATTGATCTAAATTAGATGTATTGTACGAATTATAACATCTTTATAGTAACAGACTGCAGTCTTAACTATGCTCATTCTGAGAGATGACCGGCGCCTAACAGTGGAGAGTTAAAAGGGCTGATGAAGATGATAATGTAAAATAATAAAGTGTATCATTTGAATTTGCAATTAGTTCTGAATAATATATAAAAATCATCGTTGCAGAAAATTAAGATATAAGTAGACCGAATTACAAGTAGGTATACTTGATTTTATGCTTTATTGGAGCTTTCAATTATGATTTTAATCAACTCAGTTGTTATATAGCTTGCATATTATTCCTACTTTTAGCATTTTTCATTTAAATTCCAATCCATTTCTATTCATAGTACGAGTACGTACTGGAAATTTCTGGAACATCTGTAATGTTTTGCTCAGTAACTGGGTCAGAGGACAAAGTCGGGATTACCGCCTAAAGACAACCGGCCTTGAACACTCAACGATGAAGAACAGCTTATCGATATTATAATTTGAATTCTGTAGGCATTATAGGGTTTAATCTCAACACAATGACAATGACTCAACTGTTTCATTTATTGTACACCTATTTCATTATAGTTGTATGTATGTCCATTCCGGATTTCTTGCGGATTAGGAGATAAGTTTAAAATAACACGGTGATGTGACAATTATTTTATTTAAATACTTTATTATGGTATCTTATAACAAAGTAGTAACAATCTATTGCCTAATCTCATTTTCTGCCAGTCAACCCTAAGTGAATAAACAATCTTTGTAGCGTTGCTTTAATTGTTAGGTGTATAATATACAAGTACTTAACTAGTCTTGTGTTTTTGCGCTTGTGTGTAAGTGCGCGTGGCAAAATGATACCTACTGTTTCGTTATTTATTATGTATTCTAAGTGCTATATCATGCATCATTAGGTCAATCACATTCTCATTTTATGAGGTAAAATTGTATTCAAATGAAATTCAAGTGTTATTGGATGTTTTAATGATTAAATAATGTTCGGATACTGATATAGACGGATACTGAAATAATTATTGAAATGAAGATGTGTAAGAACATTCAATATATTGAATTATCATGATGAAATTATATAACTGCCACGTTGGTCGTTTTGGTTGCAAGCGCGACTGCCGCTACAGAGGTTGTGGGTTTAAATTCCGGGTGAGGCATTATTGGATTTTTCTAACTTAGATGCTTTAGTACTGGCTCGGAGTCTGGATATGTGGGCCGGTGTATGGCCAGAGATATAAAACATACCATAATGGGACGTAGACGTAACTGTTGAAACGTGGGAGTGTACTGTACTCGTCTGCCTACTTCTGCGGGGATTACAGTCTTTACGTTTCAAATCATAATTCCAACCAAGAATTCCTTGTCATTTTACTATTGTATATTATTAATTTAAATGCTAAAATGAAGAGGATGACTTCCGTGCTCTACATTTAACTGATAATTAAACTTACTAATACATACCTATAGTTTGCGACCTTGCTTGCTGAGAATTAAGAGTGCTCTCAGCTAAGAGTTAGCGTTTCTAAAGTTATTTCGTCCCAAAATATTCTTAACTAATCAAACATCCTTTGCCGTCCCTCCAAGTAAGTAAATTTGTCTTTGTAATTACCTTTTTAGCATATTGAAGAAACTTTCCAGCCTTAGTTCAGGGGAGTTGTTTAAAACATTGCTTTAAATTCTAATCTCACTTCATAAAACCATTACATTGGTACCAAGTTCTATGATATTTCACTTCGAGTGCTTTTAATGTTTATTCGAGTTTCACATGATGGCAAAATCGTCCTACTATATAAATAAGAAAACATTAAAACTGTACATTTATATAAACAAAATATTGTGTTGTTTTATTTAGTTAGTTTTGATCAAAGGTGCATCTTGTGTATATTTAAATTCAATTTGTTATGAAGTCATTTATGAAATAAAAATATTATAATGATCTACCTAATTTTATTTTTCCCTGATACAAATAATTAATTTGTTTAGTCAAATGTACATAATTATGTATTTGCCCTGAATATTAAAAAAATCAGAAAAAATATAATGTTATTGTATGGTAACTAAAGGAGAGTAGTAACAAAAGTGATGCAATTCCGCTGTATAATCTTTCTACGGGATAGTTAGTTTATTAATATAGCTGGAATTGCTATAGTTTAAAGATAAGTTACCAAAACGTTTTAATTTACAATAGTGTTTGTGTGGTCGTTAATTGAACAATGCTGCATATTTTAGAACAGTGTACCAATGTCGGCGGGGAACTTCATTATTATTCAATGAATTTTGGAACTTAATGATACTAAGAGGTTTTGTAATGAATGTTTTAGTAGAGACTGCGGTTATTTAACTGGACTAGTATCGGTAGTATAGGTATGCCTGTTCTACTTGATATTTATGTATAGTCTAGTTAGTTTAGGACATGTCCAAAAATAAATTAACAAACAAAAAGTATGTATAATCGGAAAAAAATGGTAGAAATAAATGAAACAAAATAAAATAAAGTTTGAAGTGTGTATATTTCGGTTCCTTCTAGATAATTATATTTTTCATATTTACATATATATACAAAAATGAAATCGTAATATTTACATTCTCTCTTATGACAATAGTTTAGTTAACATTTGAAAATAAATGTATCTGTACATCAGTATTGTAAGTTTAAAACTTTGGCATTATAATAATTTAAGCGATCAATCAAAATTCTTCTTAAATAAAACTATTTCGAATCATAATACGAGTATATACAACGACCTATGGAGAAATCTATAAATATTATCGCAGAAATGAGGAAAATAGTTCACTATGTACAAATAAATGCAGTTTCTTAAATACAAATAGCGAAAATCTTAAACACAATTATCACTTTGTTGGACTAATACGCTTTAGCGTTGCAGTATTTACCTGCGTTGGAGCATACGCTACGCCCAGAGCTGCGCGTGCGGTGGCATGCGGTGGGGATGTGCGTCGCGCGCGTGGACTCCGGCCGGCATGCCTAGCCGGTCGGACAGCCCGTCCGCCAGCAAGGGCGGCAGCTTGCCGGGCGGCGGCGGTGGGGGCGGCGCCGGCGCCCGCCCGGCCCCCACCGGGGACACCGACGCGTAAATATTCACAGTTGAACGATGATATTGACATTTCCGTAAGTCCGGCATAGCGAACCTCAGTTTTTGCCAGAATTGCCTATCACCCCACTCTATACACGTATTCGCTTTCAAACACAATCTCAGTTCAGGATCGATGTCTCTGCTCGGTATCTCGCCTAGCAATATTATTATCAGTCTTCTTCGTCTCTCTTTTAGTACTTCGTGCAAAGCCGTTTTAAATTCAAATCGACACCATTCATTGTTGATGAAGTTTTTAGATAAAACTATTATTGTTCTTTTTGAAGATTCTACGGCTTCTACGATCGTATCTGCCACGTAAGCTGATGCATTGAAATCGCGATAGTGTAGGCACAGTCGAAAACTAGGATCAGACGATTCTAGGCCGGGCGCTAGCATCTGAGCGACAAACGCCTCATCTTTAACGCTGTAACTGATGTATGCGTCGAATAGTCTATCTTTATCGGCTTCGTCGTCGAAAGTGGTACTTTTATAACATAACCTGAATCCGCAGTGATAATAAATCCAGACTCGTAGCTCACGTCGCCAGTAGAATACGCCGCATAACAAGGCGGAGCTTATTACAAATACACAGAGAGATATCAGCAATAACGGTAGATAATCATTGATAACTTGATTTTCAATTATAGATGAGCTTCCTCCGACGTGACTTGTACAAATTGTGGAGTTAAAGTCGGACATATGTGGTCCCACCGTATTCGTTACATTGTCAAATATGCACGTGATTTTCTCAGAGTCTTCAACTTTACCGAGATTGTTTTTGAACCAATTTCTAAATTTATGTATGTACTGGCAGTCGCATGACCACGGATTGCGAGAGAGGCTTATCTCTACCAAATAGGGATTCATCGTGAATTGCCACACAGCAAAACTGTAAATGCTATTCCCTTCTAAGCGCAATACTTCCAAATGTCTCAACTCCATAAAAGTTCGATTGTCGATGTAATGTATTTTATTGTCTTGTAGATGCAACTCTCGTAAATTCTCAAGGGGAGACAATTCAAAACCGAGTAACTCTTTTATATTGTTCTTTTCTAAATGCAATACTGTTAAGCGCTTTAGCCCACTAAACGTATTATTGTACAGTGCATCGATATTAGAATTATTAGCATACAATATTTTAAGGTTTTTACGTCCGATAAAAGCGTGACTCATTAAACCACCGAAATTATTACCATCTAAATATAGTTCAGTAGCGTCCATAGGTATAGTGTTCGGTATTTCTGAATACCCGGCAGCAGAACAGTCCACAATATTTGCTGACCACGGTTGGTCATGATAACATGTACAGTTCGATGGGCACGTCATTTCACAATCACACGCATCAAAATCACAACAATGACACAAAGTAAAGCAATGAGTCTTATACGTACACAAAAACTGAGATGATTCCGCTTCGATAAGCGGAATATAAGTCCTTTCTCTATTATAGAGTAACTTGCAATATATACTCTCTAAGTCCATTACTCTAGGATGTTGACGAAGGTGATCAAGTTTGTTGATACGTTGTAACCACTCCATAGTACAGTCGCACTGGAAGGGATTGCCTCCAATATAAAATTCGGGCAGGGGCCGCCCCGGATCGACCGGAGTTAGACGAAGCGCATTGAGATCCATGCTAGTTATCTGATTTGCATACAAATCGACTCTCGTTAAATTGGTTTTTCCAACAAAAGTTTGAGCTTCAACTTGCGTAATTTGATTATCATTCAAGAACAGAAGCTCGACACTGCTGGGAATAGAATATGTAGATATTTTTGCCATTTTGTTAAAACTAGCGTCTAATGTTTGTAATCGTAGCTCTTTATCAAGGCGATAATTATTTCCCAATTCTTTGATGTTGTTGCTATGAAGATCCAGCCATTGAAGTCCAGCGGGTATAACGGCATAATCAAACCATTCTACTTGGTTATCTGACACGTTTAACCACAACAGAGACGGTATATTTACAAAAAGCCCTTGGATATCCGTCAGTTGGTTTGCATCCAGTCTAATGGCTTGTAAATTTGTTAATGTCTCAAAAGCATTCATATCTATATGTTTGAGCTTGTTGCGAGCCAAATTTAGAATTTGTAAAGTAGGCAAATCAGAAAGAACATCTTTACTGATATTTTCAATTTTATTACCAATAAGACGTAAACCGTAAACATTATGTAACCCAACAAAACCAGGCTCTTCTAATGATGTTATCTGATTTTCACCCAGATCAAGAGTCCTCAGCAATCGCATATTTCTTAGAGCTATAGGTACTTTCTTCAAACGATTTCCATTTAAATTCAAATCTTGCAGCGAAGACGTATTTCTGAATGCCTCAGGGTGAAGTTCCTCAAGATGATTATTGTCTATAGACAATAAAGACAATACGTATAATCCGTTTAAGGCATATGCATCTATGTGGGATATTTTATTGTACGATAAAATCAATGTATGCAGGTTGTTCATTGGTGCGAACGTGTCAGCGGCAATACTTTCCAACATATTATGTTGAATGTTTAAGATTTGCAAAGTATAAAGATCTTTGAAAATTCTGGGATCAAGCCTCGTCAATCTATTATTAGATAAATTTAACAATACCATTCTTATCAGACCAGTGAATGTGTTTTCATTTATCCATGTGCTAGTTAGATGATTATTAGATAAATCCAACGCCAACAATTGATCTAAATTAGCGAAAAGACTCGGTGAAAGCACACTTATAGAGTTATTTTGTAGGTATATTTCTTTGATACCAGGTCTACAGTCTTTGAAGAGATCTTGCGGAAGGGCGACAATTTTGTTATTAGATAAATCTATTATTTGTAGCTGCTTCAAACCAGAGAGAGCTTTGTCAGCAACCATAGATATTTCGTTATCATGTATATGAAGTTCTTTAAGTCTTCGAAGTGCCATGAAACCATTTTCAGGCATCAAGACAAAATGGTTACTAGAAGCATCAAGAACCTCTATATCTAGCGAGCAGGCAATGTGAGACAACGATGCCGATGACGGTGCTGGGGCATCCTGCTCACTAATCAATGCTTGATGCATAGCTCGTTCTCGGAAGCCCAAATCACTTACATCTTGAAGTCTATTGGAAGAGACATTTAGGTATACTAAATTTGTTAACGGGCAAAACAAGTTTTCAGGAAATGACCAAATGTTATTAAAACTGAGATCCAGCTTTTCCAACTGCCGAACAGCCGTAAAGCTCTCTGATGCTATCTCTAAACTCATAGCAGCCCACTCAGTATTTTTCGTTCGAATCGTTAAATTTCGGAGGTCTCTCAAGCCGGAAAGCACGCCAGGCGGCCATCTTCCAATTTTACAGTTATCCAAAACAAGTTCACGTAGTTTTACTAAATGCGCAAAACTGCGATCGTCTAATGAGCTTTTATACATCATTTCTTCATTGCACTCTATCCTCAATGACGTTGTATGTTCCGATGGTATCACGCTGAAGTTCGTCGTATCGAACTCACTGTTAATTGTACGAAGTTTACATGTGAGAGAAACTTCATGCGCATCATTTGGTCCTCGCAGCCACCATTGACAATCATCAGGAGCTTCGTATTTCAGGGGTAACGAGCTCTGATTAGCCACACTTAGTCCAATAACAAACCAAAACAAGATTTGTCCAAAATGTAGGTTTCTTAAAGATGCGAATTGAACAGCCATTATGATAAAAATCAAATATCAAGGAAGAAGGAAAACAAGACACGGAAAGCTCAGTGTCATGTTTTTTCCGTCGGCATTCGTGTGTTGCTTCCCCCAGCCGGATGTGAAGTATCCATCAATTTAGAACTTTATGCTGGTCAATTTAACATACAATCCTTGTGATATGAACGATAGTCATGATGGGATAATTTTAACAGTCCAACGTGTAGTTGGAAACGTAAACAAAATCTTCACGTAACAGTTCACATTAGTCCACACGTTATAAAAACAGTCACTAAGTAAATGTTGACACAGAAGTACTTTTAACAATGTTTTGCTGTGATAAAACAGCCGAAACTTGTGATATTTACTTTGAGTTCGTAAGTTGTTTTTAAAACGCGAAGTGATAAACGTGCGATCACTGAAACGTTCGTCCGTTAGAAGCGTCGAGTGGCGCGACCGTGCCTCGACGCAGCGGCGAGTCAACTGAATGCTTGTACAGGCATTGCAGTCGTGTTGAATATACGTCCCGTAGAGGTGAAGGGTGCGGGGTAAGATGAGCCGAGCGGTGGCGAATGTACACGACGACTTATTACAATAAATTATTTTTTACGGAGCTTTAAGAGATCGGCTGTGCGTATCCCAAACGACGGCGTTTGAATGAACGTATCAGCTGCCTTGGTTTATTATAATACAATTTACTTCACGTTTCTTTCAACATTTAAATACAATTCTATATTGACGTTAATTCGCTTCGTAAGTAATGAAAATGACAACAATATATTTATATAACTAATTATATACTATATAATTTTTAATTGATGTTCGTTCACTATATTTTAGTAACAAAGTAGGCTTTAATATTATTAACTATCAGATATCGTGAATGTAAGTTTTTACCGTAAGTAATCACAGATTGGACAATAATTTGCATTCATAAATTAATTGTATTTAAAAATAATGTATTCTGTTCATTTGTACATTCTTACTAAGAAAACAATCTGCATGTTTTATCCGCATACTGAGTAATATTTTTTAAATAAACTGAAATTAAATTTGGGTCCCATGGATTGCGGATGCGCTTACGTGAGAATTTCTCTTCATCAGCTTCCGAAGCCATCAAAGTTGTCGCATATTTAGCGAAGGATCTTTGACACGATCGATATAAAGCCCCGATGAACAAGTTCGCAAAAATGTGGATTTGTAAAATATTTAATAAATACATAACATTAAGTTATATTAGATTCATTGTCGTGATACCATTGCCACAGGTGTATTATATTATTAAAAACAGCGAAAGCAAGTTATTTGACGTCGTTTATAAAGAGGATATAATTTAATTTGTATGTCTTTGGTTTGTTATATAAGAAGTGTCAGTAAACTACATATTCATGCATTTACCAATCGTTTGCTATATTACTACGAATTAACAAGAATGATTTAGTTTCTCATAACGAGACTTATCCCGTAACCTAATTTAACGTGCACATTTTATATAAATAATTTTAATATCAGTTAATAAATTAGTGATTACCTCGTTGGTCGTGTTGGTTGCAAGCGCGACTGCCGAATGGGAGGTCCTGGGTTCGATTCCCGGGTCGGGTACTGCTAGATTTTCTAATTTAGAATTTCTAGTTGTGGGTCTGAGTTTGGATATGTACCCGGTATATGGCAATAGGCTCACCACCTATTCCATCGTGGGACGTAAACGGAAATGGTGAAACGTGGGAGTGTTCTACATTCTTCTGCCTACCTCTTCGGGGGTGACAGGCGTGAGAGAAACAATTATACCTATAGCTACTAACTCTAACAAAAATGCAACCTTCAATCAGGAACTGAACTTTACACTGAGCTTAAAAAGCAGAAAGTTCGTTTTATAATAATGATTTTATAATAATAATAATTTTTGAACTATAATCACTTGAATTACAACGACTTTAACAATATTTTTATCCCTAAGTGAATCTATTTTCGTTAAATCATGAGCCTAGAGAAAAATAAAATTATTTCATACAATAAAAAGATGATATTCATACAAAAAGTATACGCATGTGATAAAGAAAGCATCGTGACATATGAAACGGTCTGTTATTTTAACTTAAAAAAGTAACAGACGGTTTTAGCGACACAAAGAATTTTGAAAGGGTTATATTTAATCCAGTTAAATCTCTTTACTTCCATTAGAGTTTTTGTAGAAATCAAAATGAATTTACAGTCAGACGGATGCGGCCGTGAAGATAACAAAAGAATTGTACAGCTTTAAAATTGAGGAAATCTTAAGATGGTAAGTTTAAAAATCACCCTTTTATACTCGGTATAGCGAAATTAAAAAGCAACTATGGTATAAAAGTATTAAGGGCTTAGGGTAACAAAGGGTCGGTTCACGCTCCGTGGACCACACTGGATGTTAGACGGAAGGTATGTTTCTAATCCTTTTAACTAAGCTGACTATGAAAAATTGAATTTACACGTCCGTGTTTCTTTGTAGCACAAATGGGTAATAAATTAAAGGACGAAATTTGATTGTTTATAGAAAGCAGTTTGATGATTTCATAAACTTCTAGACATACGTGAGTATACTATAAAATCAGATATTCGCTACTGGGGAATATAATATGGTCAGATTCAAACAATACTAAATTATTTAAGAGTTGGATCACTAATCCTATCATGATGAGAGGAGACTACACAGAAAAAAGATTATAGCCTACATGATGATGATATTAATAATAATAATGATAGTGATTATGGTAACATCAGGAGTGTCTGAAACTAGTGCGCGAATAAAAATGATGAATGTAGAAAAAGCACATCGAAGTAAATCCATATCGTAAGAATAGATATATTCTACACGCGTTGCTCTCTGCCTTACCTAAAAGGAACATAGCGCTTCATATTGGCAGGTACAACGGTTGTGTAACGGTGTACAACAACAAAGGTGTAACAAGTACACTCCCGGAGTCCTAAAATAGGTATTGTAAAATATATCACTTTTACAAATACTACCTTTTAAAACCAAATTTATTATTTAGAACAATAGTGTTTATTATTTAGAACAATAGTGTTTATTGTTTAGAACAATAGTGTTTATTATTTAGAACAATAGTGTTTATTATTAAGAACAACAACTTCACAGATCGTAAAACTAGTGAAAGAATAGTGAAAGATGCCGTCCGAATATTATGACTGTAGATCTTTATTATCATTTCTCGAACTTATCTGTCAAGCGCGTCATAAGTAGAACGAAAATGTGATAGGTTTAAAAGTGGTATTTCTTCATTTATTAACTCTACAAAAAACATACTATTCTCAAAGTGGTATTAAAATCAATAATCAACAACTTTAAAGTCTTAGATTAGATTTTCTAGTAGAGGCTCGAAGTTTGGATAAGTGCCCGATGCATGGCAATAGGCTCACCACCTATTCCATAGTGGGACATAAACGTAAACGTGGGGGTTTTCTAAACTCACCCTTCTTACCCTTTTAAAAATCTCAGTTAAATTCCAAGATAAATCTTTATTTATAAAAAAGAAATCATGTCTTTATTAAAAATATTATCATTCATATCTATATTTCGTTTACATTTTGCCATCGGTGCATGCCATTCTGCATTCGTTCATTTAACATGTAATCAGGTTGATGGTATCAAAAACAGTACAAAATTGGTTAAATATTATTAAGAATGGACAGTGAATTATGAATAAGCCTGCACATTAATAAAAAGGATTTTTTTTAAGACTTAATTAAATAGAGGATTAAATATCGACGTGCTTAGTCGTACTCTAAAAACATTGGTTACTTTATTAAACACCTAACAAGCCTTAAAATTTAACATTTATAACTATTATAAAACTCATGAAGACAATCGTAAATTTCTTATGAACTGCACGTTCCGATTCTGGATCGATTATGTATAGCTATTAAAATTTTATTGCCACAAATTATTATAACATCTTACCAGCCCACGCATCAAAATAACGAAGATTTATTCAACTAACTCACATATGAAAATATTAGGATAGCATTTATGTCTACATAGTTTCACCTATTAATTTGTAACAGAACAATTTGTGCAGCATGTAACTTCAAAGGTCTATGTTTAAACTTTTTATTGTTCCACTATTGGACGCGAGTGTCCTCTCAGAATAGAACGGGTTAAGGTTACGTCTGGCACATCGATCACAAGCAGATTGGTACACACTTAGAAGTAACTAATAGTTCGCTACGTTACTTAAAAATAAATATAGTTGTCTGAAATGAAAGTTGTGCGTAGAATAAAACCTGTGGTATCGAAAATGTTCCTACGGCGGCGGATATGCGAAAACGTTTGATCATTACTCATTTCGGCGGCTGATAGATTTTGATGTGGAAACACTTCGCCGTAATAACTTTAACAACGTATCCAACATGTCTCCTTAATACGGATTGTGTGATAACAAAACGTGCGTGTTGCGAGTACGTTTCTTCAGAATGTTCTCGATCAATATACGCATCAACCGTTATTGTCCGAGCGCGTCGTTATTAGGTAGCAAAATGTATTGTCAACAAATCTCTAATAAATGGAATATCTATGTATGTATGTGTGACCAATGTGGAATATGTATGTAAGAGGAGAATATTAATTGTAATCGGAGAGTGAAGAAGCAAGTCGGGTATGTACGGGTAGGGATGTTCTCCGCTTCGTGCTCTCTACCTATACCGTGAGGGAACTGGGGTGACGATTTAATTATAATATCGGATATATGTTAACATAGTAATGAGGGATTTTCAATTCCAAACGGTGATAACTGATGTCGAAATTATTCCAAACTCTAATTTTTGTTGCACTTGTTTGAAATATTTTGACTGATCCGTTGGTGTAGTGGGTCGAAAACTTATATTATTATTAGTGACGCAACGGTAACAGTCGCTGCGGCGGGGTTCGTGGGTTCGATTTCTGCCCAGAATTAATATTTACGTGATGAGCATAAAGTTTCGTTATGTGTCTGGATGTAAAAAATATCTCTATAAGTATAACGTAAACGTAACATCACGCTTGTCATCCCCGAAGAGGTAGTCAGAGGAACGTAGAACACTCCCACGTTTCACCAGTTACGTTTACCTCCGACTATGGAATAGGTGGTCAGCCTATTGCCATACAGCGGGCACATCCCGACTCCGAGCCACTACTAGAAAATCTAAATTAGACAACAGGCTACATCTAATAGGCTGATGTTACGTTAGGCTCGCGTATTAGTCTAAATACAAACCTATACATACATAAGCGTTCCAAGATAGATTGAGGCATATCACTCTCAATTAATCTGAAATAAATCAGTACTATGGTAAATATTTACATCGGCCACAAAGCTTACAATAAAATTGCAATAAAAAAAAGAGAAAAAAGTTACTTCACGCCTGTAATCCCCGAAGAGGTAGTCAGATGATTGTAGAATATTCCCACGTTTCACCAGTAACTTTTAAGTCCTACGATTGAAAAGGTGGTGAGCCTATTGCCATATACCGGGCACATATCCAGACTCCGAGCCACTACTAGAAAATCTAAATTAGAAAAT
>DWFO01003338.1:0-12435 GCA_018246595.1 Mimoniades nurscia nurscia | reverse complement strand
CGTGGGAGTGTTCTACATTCCTCTGCCTACCTCTTCGGGGATTTCAGGCGTGAAGTTACTTTACCTCTGATATAGTTTATAAATAAAAAAAAATGTAATAATACCAATATCATAGATCGTATTAAAAATCTTTTATACATTTATTTAAAAAAAGAGTTATGGTAATGCCATTCGGATACAACGAGTAAAACAAGTTTTAACGTTTGGCATTATGTACATACTCGTATGTGTATGTTTATTTTTTATCAAATATTTGATCTTGAATAGTGTATATTCTAGCTAAACGATTAATGCGTTGTTTATGAATAATTTCCTATAAAAGACAGGAAACATTCGATGTAATTTGAGCGCGAACAATCAGTTAGGGTTCCTTTGAACCCAATTGCTGGATGCAGTTAACGATTTAGCTCAACAAGTGACCTAATTCGATCGTCCTTTTCAATAGAGCTATTTCATTGAAAGGGTAATGGGTTTTATTTATATCTAAGTATACATTGGTGATCGGTTCTCGAGTTTAAAAAAATGTGTACTTTTGGTAATTTATGTATGTACATAGACATATTACAAGTACATATTTCATATACTTAGATTTATTTACTAGGTAGATCCAGAGATTACACATTTAATAGTTAATTACAAGTTTAAGATTGTGTATATAATTTTCATATTAGTGTATTAATTTTTTTTGAGTTTGTGATGCCATAGTCTCTCTAAATCAGTTTCGATTTCGGAACTCTCTTAGTAGGTCAGTGCGATAACAGTAGTGTCATATGAATTGTCAAGTTTTTAAGACATAAAGATGTGAAAACAATGATCTAGTGTTCCGCAAGTACATAGGGTAATGTCACACTATACTGATTCATACTGGTTACTGTAGGGGTCTTTTCAATCCTGTTATTGTTCCTCTAACTTCAAAATGGGGGGGGGGGGCAAAGGGTTTAGTTATTTATTTCTCAATAAGTCTTACTTTCGTCTATCCCATGGGTCAACACAATGATTCTTCAAGACGAGTCAATATATGACACTATTAAGTACCGCGCTATAGCATTGTCATGTCCTTTGTCAGAATGAGCCACTGTGCTAGGAAAAACGGACCAAACCGCAAATTGCACTTGCTCTGGTATTTATGAAATTCTTGTAATTCTCGGTTATTACGAATTATTAATGGTGCAACTTTTGTGCGAAATGTTTTCGCTCTAGAGTATGTCAAGCGAAATAATAAGCGAAATTTTTAACTAGTTTTTTTTTTATTTTGCAGCGACTGTGCTTCCGCATTAAGTGGCTCGACTTATTGCTTTAACAATATTATTGGAAAATACTTATAATGTTTGTTTAATTGTGGATCTTTCATTTTGCATCGAGGTGCGCCGTCGTGTGTGAGGGTAGATGTAGTTTTTCGCTGAATAATAATTCCGAAGTAGGTACGAGAAAAAACTTTAGTGTATTTTAGCATACAGTCCTACGAATACTAAAGGGGTTTGATTTATTGCATGTTGAGTTATCTGTACGTACACTATAGTAGTCGTATGTGAACGTGAAAACACACGTGAACATGGTGAAAAATACAGTAAAATGATTTCAATGAGAAAGTCCGCATACTATCATTTTTGAATTGAAAACATGTATGTATATTTTACATACATATCTCAATGAAAGTAAGGTAATACCTTTTATCATGTAAAGGTAATAGAATATCACGTCAATATTCCTGTAAACGCTCTCCATTACACGTCATGGCATAAAATAAAGAGCGGTGTGAAATCAACACAATTTCTTTTATATGCTACTCAATCATTGTCATGTAAAAAACTTACCAAGTAACAGTCGATAGGCTTCTCCCTGGGCCTGTGGTAGGCCTTCTGCAATTCTGTCTGTTTGAGCGCGTGCGCGATGTGGAGGGCGCTGGCGTCGAACCGCCCGTACTGGTAGTCGGGGGTGTCGCGCGACAGCTCCCGTGCGGGCGACGCGTGCACGCTGCCGCCATTCGTCGCGCGCGTCGGTGACACTACGGGAATAATGTCATTGGGTTACATATTTAATTTTTAGATGTCGCCACGTTTTTGAGCATTCTAGAGAAACAAGTTTATCAGAAACGTGAGTAAATAGTAAATTAGAAAGCAATAGTGACAACTTCGTTTCCATGCAAACGAAATTGCTAATAACTTAATAACCTAACGAATAAAACAAGACATGGGACCTTCATTGTTAGTTAGCTCAGTTATTATAATTTGTAAATATGTAGTAACAATAGTCAAGTTAGTCTACAATTTAATATGATCTGTTTTGTCGGTAATATTATTTTTATTTAAATCATAATAAGATAGCGCTTGATTGACTATAATTTCATCTGATGTTATCCGCGATGTAGCCTTGATTGTACCACGCTTGCATAGAAAAATGGTTGATTAGTCCAGTTAGTATAACTTTTTCAGCAAGACATACGATGGGTTGATTTTCTACGTGGCTGACTCGTTAGCGCCGTGGTTAGTGAACCTGACATTTGCACCAAAGTTCGTGAATACCATTCCCACCCAGAATATTTATGTGAGTGACAAGTATTTGTTCTGTGTCTGGCTATAAAAAAAATCGGTAATCAGCCCTCTGGTGACCATATCACAAACTCTCTTGACACTTTGTTTGGGATCAGATAGCCGTGTGTGATCATGTCCCAAGATATAATTATTATTTTTATTACTATTGGCGCGTTGCCTATCGGTGCGTCGCCTAACGGTGTGTGGGAATAATAACAAGTGATTAGCGCCTATTCGCTCGTGAAACCGGCCGTCTGGATCCGCCGTTACATGGCGGCGTCGCTTTTGATTGTTGCCTCTTTGTTCAACTTTAACTGCTTCAGCTATGTCATATCGTGCCGTCCCGTTCTCACTAAGCGTCATCAGATAATAATAGAAAGGGATAAACTTTTGAAGAGAAAAACCACTACAGAGTTTTGGCGCGTTATTAATTTTTTTTTAACAAATTAATTGTAGTCTGTAACACGTTCCTAGTAATAGCGTTCTTAAATTGAATGTTAAGAAGCTTCGTACAACAATTATTTATATTTTAAAAAATAAAAAAAGAAAACCATTTATTTCATCTAATCTAAAGGTAGCACAGTAATCATTTTATACTAAGACTTGGATTCTACTTGAATTCATATTAACGAAGATAGGATTAAGCGGTCAACTCAAGGAATGTCACAAATGCCTTCAAATACCTGTCAAGATCTCGGACGAAATGTGACAATTAGAACCCTAGCTGTCACAATCCGGATCGACAGTTTGACGTGCCTTCGACTTCCGAAGCACTTGATCGAAACAAATGTTTCTGGAAATTACTAGCGGTCACCCATGCAAGATACTTGCATAAGATATGGCGTTGCTTAAACTTAAAGATCGTTTCCAATTCGCAACTGCGTCGAGTCTACGAGTGCTCAACATAACCTATATTAATATTGTACCCGCTTATAGCTTAAGATTTATTGTAAAAGTTGCTAGTTCATCGCTAGAAGTAATTAAAATAAAATACTTCTCTAGAGAAGTATATATTGAATAATAGTATAAAGTATAAAACAAGTTGAGTTTAAAATTTTCTAATTTAGAAGTCCGTCATAGAATGTGCACGAAGAAAAATCATTATATACACAGATTTCATACCAATTAAACATTCCTTACTATGGACCATCGAACCACCATATCAGATGTAGGAGTCCAAGAAATAATTAATAAGAATTATGTAGGTACCTACAATAACATAACAATTTGTGTGTTCGTATATTAATCCCCAATCCATTCGAATATAATGATGATAATGGTCCGAAACGTTATGGGATAATATCGAACTCGTTGGTCATAATAGTGGTATCTTCTCATAAATTAAGTTCCAATACGTCCGTAGATGCGAGTATTGCAACCCAAAATGCACCATACTCTAACGCAATAAAGACCAAACTTGCACAAACGGCACTGAACCAGGAATGGTGTCGTTGACCGTAATGCTCATAAGTTACAGTGCCATTCCTTATGGCATACTTGTCTAAAGTAGGCAATTTTTTTTATTAATATAGCAAACTGGTTACGTTCTAAGCAGTTGTGTAAACAGATGACAATTTAACTTACTTAGCGTAATACTCGTAGACGCATATTATTTGATTAATTTGTCTTATACGTAGTATGTCATAAAGGATGAAACGAATAATTCAATGGTTAGTGCTAGTTCGAAAATTATGTTTAAAGATACTTGAAAAAACCCTATTTGTGTAAAATTGAAATAAACTACGTCGTACAAATTAAATAAAAAAATTAAAACTAATTCCATGAATTATATGTTTTTGGTCTTTGAAATTTTTTGAAAAATAACTTAGTTGTAATGACATATTTTAAAATATTATAATACACAATGTTTTTATTAAAATATCAAATGAATTTGATCTAAATATCGATTGTGGATTGCAAATATCGTTCGCTATTCATTCGAATCAGTCCCAATTCCAAACATCATTCTGAACACGTTTCTTAATTTAAAAACATGGCGGATGCAATCTCCCGCCAACAAAATTTGTTTTTTTTTCTCAACCGGCAGGCAATGTTGCAAGCGTCGTGCTACACATGGACCCGATAAGGCTCTAACGACATCTTACAAAATTACAGGCGCCTCAGTTTTGCAGTGTTGCTAACTAAATATGGCGAATGTGGCGGTCGCCGTTAGAAATTTCCTGTATTTAGTTGATGTCACATCTGTTTATCAATGTAAATGTTGTAACTATTATTGTAACACCATTATGTTGTTAAGTAACAAAATACTAACACTAATAAATTATATGGACTTTACAAAAGTAATAGGCGAAGAAATTACTGATTATGAAATATAATACAAGAGCCTGATAGTAGAAACATAACATACATATTTACTAAACCAATTTCACTTATAGTCCAATATTTTTTTTTCTGTTTTAACAAAAAGAATAAAAATGTTGTTTTAATTTGTATATCCAAAAATAATTTACTTATATACATAAACAATTATGTATAAGAAACCAATTTTTTTATGGCAAAAAATTAAATTGTTGACTTGAAAAATACGTAGCATGTTACGTAAAAACTAGGTACTTTATTCTGTACGCATGCGTGTGTTAATTACGTAAAAAAGTAGATAGACATTTGATACGTGCCATGTTCTGTGATCAGTTTTTGTTGCCGCTCTTTTCTTAGAAATCTAATTCGTAGTTGTAAAACTCTTTAATCGATCTAATAAATTAATGTACATTTCAACTTCAGATTGATTTCTATGAAAGTTAATTGCTACTGATGTGAAATTAAATTCATACACAAAATATGTAATCACATGTAATTACTGGTGGAAAATGGTAATACTTATTACAAAGTTGGGAACATAATTTAATGTATGTCTTTAGTATGTAATAAACAATTAAATGACAGAAAAAAACCAGAAATTAATAATCAGCAATATCCACCTAACACTCCACAAGAGTTTAAAAACATTGCGTCATAAAATATTATTTACGATTTATCTTACGAATACAGATGGCATTAATATGTAGATATTCGATCGACAGGTAATCCTTATAAATATTAAAATTCAAACTCGTAATGAATATCGCCCTACCTTGACGCCTATTACACACCCACCACCTTCTGTGGGTAGCATTATTGTGTAGTATTTAACATTGCACAGGTTGGGGGGTCTACGAGTATCCGAGCTTTAGGTTTAGGTCACTGGGCTGCTGCTTTGGAATGCGGCCGCTGTTTTGCAACAAGTTCCCCTTTCTCTTTCACTCTTACCGTCTACCGCACCCTTCCTTTTCCTTTCAACGGCTATGGCCGGTGATAATCGAAGGTTGTCGAAGTTTGCCGAACGGCGAAGTTGGTGCTTTCGCGCGCACAACTCACGTACCTTCTTCGGAAGTGCGACCGGATTCTTACAGGTTTGTTGATTTGGGATAGATAGTTCTTTTTTTTATTATTTTAACGGATTTATTACGCACGGTTTGCGACTGGAATTTTTATATCCTCGAATATCAGATGTTCCTACAGATTGTTGCTTCCTAATGGATTCTCACTGAATGTAGAGTCTCATTTGTAGAGTTACGGCTTTGAAAATTTTGTACAACTGTATACTTCTGCAAAGTGATGCGATCTGTCAGTTTTAAGATTCGTGAGCCAGATGTGCTTACGTTAAACGAGCGGTTCTTGACTTGGCAAAGTTTTTATCTTGGAATGCGAATGCTTTGGAATGGAGTGTTATTAAAATATGTACATAGATACACTAAACAGAAGTATGCAAGGATAAACATAGCATACCTCAGTTTTTGCTATATAAGCTTACCTATGTGTAATTATTATAGCAAATAGGCAAAACACATACCTACTAGTGGACTAGGACAAAAGGCAAATATAACATCATTATTATAATCAATAAAAAATAACAAATCGGTACATCGTTAACATTAGGCCAATAACAAATTAATAGCTATCATTGCGGTAATGTACATTTATAAAACGATATGTTAACATATTGAGCCGTCGTCTGGGTCATGTCCACGGCAGACATCACGTCGGCAATCTCGAGTACGTCGAAAATGAAGCGAAATGAATAAAATTGGTCATGCATGGGGCATTGGACGGAGCCGCACCCGTCGTACGAGTTCATACTCGAAATGTGATTACCGTTCGTCTGGCCCTTGGGGAAATACGATCTGGTAAAGGTCGTAACAGACCGAGCTGAAATATATATTATAGCTAGGCATATTACGTACTATTACTACATATGTATTTTTATAATAACGCTCGAGTAGCTTCGAGTATATCTCGTCGTCAATATAATGTACCTGAACAGATACAGCAAGACATACAAGATATGTTATTACGCAAATAATCACCCCAAAGATATAAGTACATATAATATAATATATATATCGTTTGTCCTATATATAGTTTGCTATAATATTTATTATAGCACAATATATTATATATCTTTAATGACCTTAATAACATCGATCTAAATTTCTCGCGACGGTGCTTTGTTTTGTAATTCCGAACAGCTAATTTTGATTCGTACATATATTCGATTCGAAGAGCTTCTGAGGACACGAATTAGTCACGTTTATCGTGTGACAGGTTTGATGAATGATTTAAATATTTTGGATAAAAAAGTTTCCCCCATTAACCCACATCAATCAACATAAAGCAGTCGTATAAAGTTGGTAAGAACACATGCCCAGTAGCTACTTGCCATATACAGCCATTGGATGCTATAGATGGTAAGGTATTGTTTTGAATAAAAAAATGGTCAGGTATATGTTTACTGTATAGCACTTCGAACAGGAAGGAATATTATGAAAATTTTATTGTAAGTAAAAGTAAAACTCCACCTAGAAATACTTAACTTAATATAAACTTTATACAATTATTTGTTTTTATTTTAAGTATAAATCACGTTCCTTGTTTTACATTGTTTTTGGTAGAATAATAAATCTTGTTCAGAATGCAATATTTTTTAACGATTTCCTACTTAATGCCGACTATTGAGTAGTTTCAAAACTATTGAGAAGGATGATTTGATCACGATTTTCATTAATTATTCAATTTCCTGTATCATTCTAGTAACACGGTTTCTAACTTTAAAACTTTAATAATATTTCATATTTTATTGTTTTGTTACCAATTTGAGTTTTAGAAAAATGTATCAACCAGTAACAAAAAAACAACCGAAACTGTTAAAATCAATAGTCATTTGTGAAACAAAACTATTTTACGATCATCAATAGCCTCTCCATGATTCCACTGCTGAATGCAGCCGGCTTTCAACGTTTTTCACAATACTCAGTTGTTTTACTATACTCATTAGATATCTAAAATGACGTTTGTATTCCCCGAAGAGTTAGACAGAGAAACGTAAACCTAAATGGTGAAACGTGGGAGTGTACCCCACGTTTCACCATTTAGGTTTACGTCCCGTCATGGAATAAGGGGACGCATCTATACACCGGACACGAATTCAGACTCCGACCACTAGAAGTTTTAATCCAATAGGACTCCACCAGGAATTAGAAACCAGGCGGTCCCGGACGACAGTCGCGCTCGGAACTCGTCCAGCGAGGCAGTAACTATACCTATCTACTCATAACGATTGCAAAAAATCTGAACAAACGGATATATAACCAGCCAATTATGGTGTTAGACATCAAGATATGCGTAATTCGGACAACACAATCGTGCCTCGTCAGTATTTGTCACGGACTATTGACGGTACGTACGTAGTGGTCAAACGTTACGGCAAGGTCGCGTCCATTGTCCAGCGCGCGCCTATTAGAGCTCAGGTCATCGAGGATTCAATGTAAAACAATCAATCCAATTAACGAGCTAGCTTTGTTTCGTCTCAAAATCTAATCGGGTGTAATAACAATTGGCGTAATAATAACTTTGAATCGGGCGGACATAATGATTGATAATTAATTATACCTACGCTCTGTTACTATCTCAGCTCAGTCCTCCATTAATAAGTTCAAATAATCTTAGTGCAATGTTGACTTCTACAACATTTTCCAGCCACATGAAAGCTGCCAATCCGCACTTAGCTAGCGCGGAACTGTACATTGATTGGCTTAAAACTGAAAGGAGATACAGCAAACGATTTGTTGATGACAAATCAATGACAGGTGAATGGACTGGCTTACGAGGCGCCCTTTTTCTGAGTTTATTGACAAGTATTAAAATAGCAAGTTTATCTTGCTATTTAAATACCTAATGCCAAGGTTGCTACGACTGTTCGCATAACGGATTAGAAAAAATATTTATCAATTATTGTAGCGAAGATAATAATATGCTCGTATGTGTACATACACATACGAGTAAATACATATAGTACGCAGTACGCAGTAAATACATATGTACATATGTACATACATATGTACATACATATGTACATATGTACATACATATGTACATATGTATTTACTGCGTCGTAAGTCGTGTTGTTGCAAGCGTGACTGCGGATCGAGAGGTCCTGGATTTAAATCCTGGTTCGAGCACTATTGGATTTTTATAATTTAAATTTTCTAGTAGTGGCCCGTAATTTGGATCTGTGCCCGGTGTATGGCAATGGGGTCATCCCCAATTCCATAGTGGGATGTAAACGTAACAGGTGAAACGTGATAGTGTGCCATACTCCTCTGCCTACCTCTTCGCAGATTACAGGCGTGAAATTACATTTTGTTACGTTACTTAACAACAAATTTAACATATAAAATTTTCTACACAGAGTTATGTTGTCAAATGTTGGTTGTACGTACCTATGTAAAGAATACGTTTCTTCAATATAACAACAAAATTCATGTGAACGCAGCCCTATATGCACTACTATCTAAGAAAATATTTCGTACTATAGGATAATCGCAAAAAGGATACTATGCAATTATATTAATTTCAAAATAACATCGAAATGAAAGGAAGCCACAATGTTACATACAATCAACATAATTTCAAAATTAAATAAAGATGAAATCGCAGGATCTCCGAATGCTCAAAGTAAACCAACATGAAACATACTCCTATGTAAATAAAAGACAATTATCACCCTTTTTATCCTTAACACATAATAATTAGTGTAATCAAATTTGTTCATATGGGTACTTGTAAAAATATACAAGACAAAGGAGAACATGTACCTATTAGATATGTGAAACATTACAGAAAATAATACGAAAAATGGCTAATAGTGAAGGATTGGGAGAGAACATTTTTGCGCAGATCCCAATTCAGTTTGCAAAAGTAACGGACGAATTCATCTCACCAATGGCAAAAACGACTCGTACAAATTTATTCGCGATTGTTCCAAGACTTGACAGCCCAGGGTCCATTAATTTGTTAAAAGCTGTAGTTTCCACCATGGACTTTAACAAACTGTAATTTTATCTTTATATATTTTATATTTTGTGTCGATTTCGGATTAGGGGTATAACCCCTCAGGGGAGACCCATGTCCCGCAACGGGCTGTACCTAATAGACTATGGTGATGATGGATAGGATATTTAGTGAACTTAAACCATATTACGTTCCCATGGAGATATTGTACAACGGAAGCTGTGGTAATCGCTAAAAATACAATATTAAACAAAATAATATAACTTATTTAGTTTAATATTGTATTTTTAGCGATTTATCTTTTCTTCCGGAAACATACGCTAGTATGACTCAGGATTTAAAATAACAATAACTTCATGTTGAATATAAATTCTAATATTAAATGTGTTTTCATTTTTACGCATTGGGAATATTTTAGGTAATATCGACAATTTAAGCATATTATTGAAATAATTTCACTAATTTTTGGCGTGACGCTATAACACTAACATGTTTTAAATATATAACTTTTAATCTGTGCAAACAGTGGTATTTATAAACAGTTATTAATGAATCTTTTTTTCTAGATTCTATTTCTAGATTTCTAGATTTTATTTTATTTCTAGATTTCTAGATTTTTTACCTAGATTCGGCTAAATGCCTGGCTATCTATCTACGGGTAGCAAGCGTAGACGGTAATAGAAACTGCGGTCTGTGATCTCTGTCTGTCCAGCGTGGGGTCATGGACAAAACCCTCGTCAAGGAGAAAAATATCAAATTGTAAACTGATGATGATTTGAAGTCTTCTATTATTTGTTGAAATCTTTCCTTACACCTATGTTATTAACACATTATGTATTAACATGTATTATAATAGAATCAGAAATTATTTTAAATAATTGTATTGAAAATATACTTACATTCAGTCTCATGACTGTTCCTGGCGAGGCCCCGTATCTGTTCGTTCACGTAGTTGTTGCTCCGCGGCACGTTGAGGGCGCTGCGGATGCCCACCGACGAGTTGTCCAGGTGGCCCGGCCCGATCTTGGGCACGTGGCTCGAACAGTACACTTCCTTATCCTCAGTCCAGTGCTGATTGTTATAGTACGTCTGAAATGATGTTTTAACATGAGTATGTTTTATTGCGAAAAGTATCTACATGCATCCGTGGAAATGAGAATTCCCGAGTGTAAAATGACTATTATATTCCTTGATGTGATCCAAGCGTTCGTCAATAAATAAACAGACGGAAATTGGACAACGCATTTTTTAAATATATAATTAAACCATAAATTAAAGCGAAATAACTTTTATGTACGCTGCAACATGTCGTTCGTTGAACGTAGCGTTAAAAAATTTCTTTAAGGCAGGCAACTTCTCTGATTCTGCAAATGTCTCTAGACGACGGTGACCAGTTACCATCAGGTAAACGTACTTGGTTGCCATGCGTTGTCCATACCCCGATCAAGTATGGTTTGGCATTTATACAGGCCCTAATTTTGTGAACAACCCTCAGGATATTTCTCAGACAACAGAAAAAATAAAACTTCCATTAGTGTTGACAATATTTCTCAGTTAATATAATTTAATTTGAGTTATTTTAATATAATTTAATGCACGATAACTCATAATAATTGTCTTTGTGTAGCTTCTTTTAGGCATTTACAACAACCAGCGAAAGTGAACTTCCAATAAAATTAGATACCATTCAAAATGCACTAATGAAAAGGGGCTAGGAGTGTCAAATTATGAAAGGCGAAATTACAAAAGCCGAATAACGTGGGTGATGTGCTCAGTTAATTCATACAATGATATCATATGTTCACTATTATGCGCGCTGTTATGGTTTGTCGATTTTAAAACCGTGTTAATATCACGCTCATTTCGTTGATTTAAAAATTTTTACGTCATTTTTCCGTCAATTTGTTTCTCTTTGTTGCATTAAACTGGATTTTTTTGTAGCACAAATTTTAGTGCGATGTTCAATCTGTTTCTAAGTTTTTTTAAAAATACGTAAAAAAAATGGAATTACATTGAGTTCGCTTTTGGTTTTTCAAATGCTTTTGTTGTTTGATTTTGATATCTATAACTGAACTGAAGTTTTGATTACTATAAAATGTTGACCATGGTCGAAATGTAAACTGAAAATGTAACTTTAAGTATTTTTCTTTTTTAATTTTGTTGTTACATATTGTAATTGAATCCTATCTAATAAAATACATTTCACAGAAATTCATGAAATTGGTAGCCTTAAGAGTACTGTAAAGGTTGGTAGTTCACTAAAAAGATTGCAAATTATAAGCAGACATAGGTTGCATTTGGAAAGTAAATTATGCTTTTACGCGTATATTCAGCATGAAGCATGGCATGGCAGGTTATCTTTTTACACGAACACGCCCTAATGGCGACATCTAGATCAGTGTTTCCCAAACATTGTTCTGCCATGGCCCGGTAATTTTCACACCGCCCCTTCGCGACCCACTTCATACTTTTAAACCCACGCTAGTTCCATTAGGTAAAATAAGACATATTCATTAATAGTAAAAAGGTTTTATTAGTACATACTTACTACTACATA
>DWFO01003337.1:0-12435 GCA_018246595.1 Mimoniades nurscia nurscia | reverse complement strand
ATTATCATTTTTAACATAAGGAAGAGTTGACATTATAATATTGCTAACTTTGAGGTCTTGTAATTTTCCCATGTATGGCCTTAGTTGGTTCTGTTTCATGTTTCCTCGTCTGCCACATAGCAGAACCAAGGTACGTACGTACGTTTACAGAAACCCAATACATAGATACCTATGTCGCACGTCGCACGTCACGCGGCAGACCCACGGTCGTAACGCGATGCCACGTTTGCCGCGTTTCTATCAAGGGTCGTGCTAATTATTTCCAAATTATTGTCATTAATTCAAAGTATAGGTACAGGCTCTGTCTAACTAGTACGTTTCTACGCTTACTGCTTCAGTTTACGAATCCGACCTTAATCCGATGTCTATTAATGTAACGAACGACGAACTATAAAGGTTTGGGTAGATTATTTGTAAATATATTTTGTTCATAATATGTATTACAGATACTATGGTGGTGTTTTGTCAAATGAACTGGTTTCGTACGCTTCTATAGCCAATAGGAGGTGTAAGGGATTTCAAACTCCGCATTAGGAGCGCGTATCAGGCGAAATAAGAATACATTCTTCGAATCTTTGCCTGGATACAGGGTGTCGTAAGAGGCGAGTAAACCCGACGCTGGTATATTGCGGTATAGCGCAGTCTGCCTAGGCACAGTTTAAATATCTGTCCGCTTATGGACAACAGTGTAGGTGGTGCGAGAGACTGTGCTCTGAGATGCCCGACCTGCGAAGTCTATATCTAGTAGTAAACTGTAATAAGTAGATGGTGATGATCATAATTAGGAGCCTAAGCCCACTTAATCAGTCGCTGATGTTCCCTCCTATATAACAGCCGAGGCTGATCACGGTAAGGCGCAACCGACCCAGGCACAGCTAAGTGCCGTAATTGCCAACGGGCAACAGAGGTGATCTGAGATGTGCTCTATGTTCCTCAACCAGCATTCCTGGGGTGAGGATTATTGGCAAAACGCTCTTTAGAGAGGCCTATTTTTATCAACAAACTAAAATTAATAAGTATTCACATTCGTTACATTACTGTTTTCTATGAATATCCTCGTTTATTTTAAAACGAATATCATACGTTACGTTGGACTTAAGGTATATAGGTACTTATCAATGGAACGATTGTAACGCACGATTAACACCAGCCTTGGTCTTCTTGCGTCACGCGAGCCGCCGTCTCATAGCGTTTCGTGTAACACTTGTAATCTCATTCAAGGATTCAAGGCAATAATGATAGATACACGTGAATAGTCCCACCACTTTTGTAATTTACAAATATTCACAATGCACTGTAAGTAGTGTGGTCTAATAGATACCTACTTATTGATTTTTGTTAGCAATAAAGTTGTAACTAATTGGTGTAAAATCGAATTAGGAATATTCTAGCGCTGTAGATGCCATGCATTTAAAGCGAAATAACAATACAAGTAGGTAGGTACTAGAAGTCGTCGAAATGAAAATCAGCGATAGGTAAGTAGAGTCCATCGACTACCAAATATCTGTACTCTTACAGAACTGAACTTGACGTAGCTACTTCTTCTACATGCATCACAATTAATAATTATAATAATATTTAATATGAATGGTAGAGCCCGGATGATTTACATTATATAAGTAGATATTTCAACTGTTATTAATAGTGCTGATTAGTTCGTTAAAGTTCTGATTACAGAGCTTCACCCCTGTGTCACAGGAAATTGATTTCCGCCGCGTTTTCTGAGCGGCCAGACGACCGGATATACGGACCGTTGCGTAGTTCTCTCGTCAATTTATTAGTAGATAATATATAAAAAAAATTATTAGTAGATAATATATATTTTCGATATACCACCAATATACTAAGAAATAGCTATTAATGTACAAGTCAAGAAAACCATGTAGTTCAGTTAATTTTATTTGTCAATTTTACTCAGGAATCGAAAACGTCTTTTTGAAATTAAATACACAAACCTGACTATATATGCACAGCAGCAAACGTCACGCAGCAAAAATATCCTTTCGTGTTTAGTAGATTGTTTTTTTATAAAATAAAATATTTCAATTTTTTCTATCAGTCTTCTATCCAACCGATGCACCCCACGGACGGCGCGGCGGGGGACACCCCCTGCGACCGTTCTCCCCCTCAGACTACCAGTAACCACCCGGATTTGTTTACTAACGATATATATTAGCTATACTCGTCTTCGTATTCGTACGAGTATGTATATAAATATCCAGTGCACCATATGTAAGTGTTCTAGAAATCTTAACTATACTAAATTTCATAAAATTGCTGTCGATTCTTGCAGCCCTCAAATTATAATACGTAGACAAAAATAGGTAGGTACGATTTTTTTACCTTTGGGTCTACGAAATTCCCAAAATATATTCTATGGTTGACGGTTACGATGTTGAAAAAAACATTTCTTAAGAGATCTCTCAATGATAAGAATTAATTTTATTTCATTGTTATCACTATTCACCCTTTTGTCATTCCACGGTTGGACATTGGCTTCTCTCAGAACGAGATAGACCGCGGTTATACTCCACCACGCTGGCCAGGCGCAGACTGGTGGTAGATCTACACGCCTATCTTCCTGAATCAGGATTCTATTACCTTGTATTTTTACCACCTTGGCGTTGCATTAAAAATTACCAAAAATTATTCATAGTCTTAAACTAGTGTTAATAAAACGCAAACATAAAATATAATTTTATATATTTTTAGACATTTTTTTAATATGTTCATCACTACTAATATTTTAACAAGAGGAACGATAGGAGTTACATCAGACATGAAGGTAGGATACACATTTATAACACCTATACAATAAAAGACGGATAAAAACTGGTGATGGGGTGTCCAAAGCGCTCTCAATCAAGTAAAAAACATTTTGAGGAGTACAGCTACAAAATATGAAGAACGATTTATGCAGAACAGACCAAGTGTGTAAGGATAGAAATTTTTGTCAATAGTTTCTCATATAACACGTACATAAATAGATCTGTTTATCCAGAGTTCTTCTGTAACTGTTACTCCTGTGTCACTAACGTGTTATGTTGTAAGCAACGTCGACGCAAAAGCTATAGCAAGTTGTTTGATAATGTTTATTTTTTGATGTCTTGCTAATGTTGAACTCCGCCAGTTCCTCATACGCGTAACTTAAAATAAAACTGTTAAGATGAGATACTACAGCAAAAAATAGCAAAATTTACCAAACTTATTTTGATAGTGATGCATAAATGTTTAAAAAAGACAAGTACCTACATTATTTAACGGACATTATTTTAACAAAATTGTTGTTTTTCTTCTGACGCTATTTCTCTATAGTTAAAAAGCTCTGCGCACTCTCCCCATCTCGAGCTTGTATCTGTACGATTTTCAGACAGCGTAGCTATGCCCTGACATTACTAATAATACAACATTAAAATACAAGAGCATTTCATAAGCAAACAAAACCTTGTTTTGTGACATAAACCTTTGTAACATAAGTCCAGTTTTAAATTATTAATTTTCAATACATTGACAATGGCAATGATAAAAATGCATTCCAATAATGAATTATGAGGGGGAATGCAAGAATTAAGCTAATGTTAAGATCAGGTTTAAAAGCGCTTTCGCTTCTACATTTATCAGCCAATGTATGTTCTCCTTGGGACGAATAACATTAGCTTAATTTCCGCAAAGTACATATAATTTGATATGATTACTCTGTGATCTGCAATTTTATAACATGAATTTTTTTAACTATGTAATTGTTTATTTTAAGTTAAAAATACTATAATTTTATAAATAGTTGTTTCCTTTACAATATATTCCCTTTTTATACTTGAAAATAGATAATTAATATTTATTATATTATTCATTGATATATTATCTCCTTATATTTTTTCCTGATTTTGTATTATGATATTTAGTCTTTTTTTAATTGATAATATTTATCATACGATCGAAGCTCATATAAGCATAAAAATATAGGTACATATTAAATATTTTTGTTTCCCCATAATCCCTTGGCACTGCTCCATTTCATGTTTATATATTGTACAGACACGCAAATATTGTTTCCGCTCCCAAACCCAAATAGATCATCGATGGAACAGTACTATTAAAAAATAATTATTATATTTATTAAAAAAATTTACCAAACGTTATCTATACAACAAACAAAAGTATATGTTTTTATAAATAAAATCTAGGAAAGAAATATGTTTAAATTTCGACCATATTTGCGCTGAAACAAGCAATGTAATATCACCGAGTTTACAATGTATGGTGAATAGTAAGTACCTATATATTAAATCATATTCAATCTCCAATAGCAGATTTCAGAATATGATATGAAATATTAAAATATATTACACACAAATTAAAATTCTTTAAATACATAAAGATTTGATTTTTATAACAGGTCTATAATGTACAATTGGTAAACTATAATTTTTTTGAATAATATGGATAATTAATACAAAATAATATGATGTCAGTAAGTTACATCTAGTGTTAGTAGAGCAGTAATTAAATTATATTGAGAAATGTATGAAATAATAATTGTGACTTCTTAAGATAAGCTCGGGGCAGAGAGTGTTCAGAAAAGCATTAACAATAAAATTATTATGATCTTTATACTCAGTCAGTGAAGTGTTACGTTTAATATTTAAAATGCGTAAGCGTTATATAATACTGTTACGAATATTAAAAAAATATATATTTATCAAGGTGGTATTTTATGAGTTGTATAAATGGAAAAAAATTAAATTCAACATAAATTTAGGTGAGAAAATTGAGAGTATAAACCAATTAATAATATAATCGAACAGAATAAATGTTTTATTGGTAAAATAATTACGCTACAATAATATTCAGTACTATAACGAGAAGCCTAAAATCACGGCTGTAATCTCCGAAGAGGTAGGTAGAGTATAGTACACTCCCAAAATACTACAATGTATCTATATTTGCATGTATGTTACAAATACATATATCTTTATATAAAATGAATGATAAAAAAACCAGTAATACAATTTATTAAACACAGTGCTGTTTAATTATTCTCCTACGTTTAACATACATATATAGTCCAAAAATAAACTATTTTTATTCACTTATTGTGAAAAGATCTTTTAAAAAATTTATAAAATAAATAGATAATGAAAATTACTGGAACAGTAGTCTATTATTTTTATTTTATTAATTTCTAAAACGTCATTCAGAAACTTACAATACTACTGTTTTAAACTGATTATAATAAGTATCTGAATAAGCAATCTATAGTATAGACATATTTATTTCTTAAATTATTTAAATATATCGGAGTCCATATTTCTTGCCAAAGTCGTTTTTTAAAGAAATCACAATATAAGAAGATACAGAAAATTTAATTTATATTATCGAAATTGATATTTCTAAGACTGTTTTATTTGGCATCGCAAAGCTATTGTTCTAAATGATTACATAAAATCTGGTATGAATATTTTCAAAAGGCAATTTAAAAGTAAGTAAACAAATCAGGTCAGTCATGATATGAGTTTTAGTATTTGGTGCTCTGTCTACTCTGTAAAAGACGTATTCTGATTATATAATAATTATTATAAAAATATTACTTATAGAATATTTTTGTACTAATATTCCACATACAGTACTTGTCTCCTTATAATGTATTGTTGTTTAAAATATTGTTTTAATCATACTATAGATTATATATTGCACAAATAATAAAATGTAATGTTATGACTGGTTGGCAACCATTCCAGTTTTTAAAAACAATTTTTATGTTAAGTTACATTTTTGTCAATTTCATATGTTGAATTTATTATATGTAACTAGGTACCTGTTTTTTATAATGGACATACAAGTAGAACAATATGTTATTTTTATTAATTTTACATTGTACAATGGATAAAATTAAAACTATAGATTTAATCAGATCAGTGTTGGTGGGCAGAGAACTTGTACAATTAACTGAAAACTAGCTACAAGCTAGAGACATATTGGAATATTCCATTGCAATATTTGAATGTTTGGTATTTATTCCATTGCAGTAAGGAATGTTCAGAGTTTCGTTATCATAAAATAATATTATTATATTCCCTTTACCTGTCACATCAATTAAAAGCCAACATTTTGATGTGGCCGGTATAACGTACATGATTTGTGCATATGTCGACACAATCTCACGAAAGTAAAAAATAGTCATTAAATCACCTTTTTTACATAAAATTCAAAATGAATTTTCCATTTTATACATTTTAGTTGTAATAAAGTTTCAATAAAAAATAAGAATTTGCAAAACATATACACATAATAAAGAAATGCATGAAATTTTGGGCCATTTTCAGTTGACTTACATACATACTCAAAAAAAAATGTTTTACACTTAAACATACAATCAAGATCGTCAGATCTGTTACAGTAAATTATAAAAAAAATATATCAAAAATCTTCAGTAAAATACTAAAAGACGACATCTAGTTCAAAATAATAATTGTTTATATAATCTTGACTAGATGTGGAATGTATTATTTAATTTTATTTAATTAAGAATGATCTGAGAATAAATTAATTCGTCATAATTAATTCCATTTCATTAAAAATCTTCAATAATCAATTACTTTTATATGTATATAGATTCAGAAATGTTTAATTTGAGATTATTACTTAAATGTAGTTACGATACATGTATTATTAAATATTTGTTAGCTTATGAAAAATTGTTAGAAAAATTTAATTTAAATAGTAGTCATTCATTTTAAAATTCATATTGAGAAAATATGTATGAATATTAATACATATATACAAGACTTTGTTAGTTTTATTATTTATATTGAAACCTCAATATTTTTAAGTAGCAATAAAAAATAATTTATTTATGCAAGCAGTTTTTTTAAATAGTAGGATTATATTTTAAATATTATTTGAGTACTTACTGGTAATTACAGGTATCGTTTACGCGAAGTTGACTATAAATACTAAAAATTACATTTAGGAATGTGAAGTCAAGTATAAACATGTAGTATTTGACAAAAATAACAATTATTGTTCACTTTTATTACAATCATTCATAAAATTTACTTTTTTACGAAATTAAAACAAATTTGAATTTACTTCAAGAACAGAAACGATCCATTTATCAATATAACATTGAGTTTCTTTATATATTATGTGTAGTACACAGATATAACTAATAGTAATATTACTCCATCCATAAATATTATTCCATCAATTTTGACATAAATTCATGGCTACACAGCATTTTTCGTTACGAATTGCTTGAATATTTTTCTTTGTTTTACTGAAATAATTTGCCCTGAAACGTATAGTGTAATAATTTGATTTGAATTGTGTATAAAATGAATTTAAACAATATCAACCTAATAGTAAATAATTATTCAAAAAATCTACGTACAAAACATATAAAACCAAAATAGTTACTAAAAGCTTTAATTTTGTAGGTTTTGAATATAATTTTAATATAAAGGATTAAATACCTTAAAGTCAAAGGTGGCTCTGCAAACATTTCAAATACTTAAATGTCCATTTCTTCCAGATCAGGGATACGGTTGAAGTTCTCAGGAGCTCTGTTCCAGTAGTACACCGGAGGTCCACGAGAAAAGCAGTACTTCTGCTCGAGGGGAGTGTCGTTCTCCACCCAGTACATGAGGTAGAAGTTGCACATTTCGTCCTTATTGGTCGCTCTAAAATTCAACGAAGGAAAGTTTCACATTAAACAATTGATATTATGATGATCAAACATAATATAATAATAGCAGTGATCGCCCTGTGGTTTAGAATTCAGCCCAACACTTGGAGATTTCTGGGTTCAAATAAATACCTATCTCGAAAACTATTTGCATCTTCACAAAAGCAAATCCATTTTAAGACAAAATATTTGTCACTAGCTGTCTCGGCCAAGGAGAACGTCGCGAGGACACCTGCACAGCTGAGAATTCTGCGTGCATTCTCGAAGGTCCATGAAGTTAATTGATTCGCATGAGACAAACACTGTGCGGGGCGTCAGCGAGCGTGCGCCGCGAGAGGCGCGCGTACCCGATGCGCACGGCGCGGCGCCGCGTGTTGTTCATGGTGCAGCGCGCCGCCAGCGCGTCGCCGCGCCGCACGGCCGCGCGCGCCGCCACCGGGTAGAACATCTGCGGCCGCTGCGGGTCGCGCCGCCCCAGCAGGCGCCACTCGTCGCCGCGCTCGGCGCGCCGCACCGCGTACCCCGTCACCAGCACGCCTGCGATCACCGACAGTTGGCTACGAGCCTAGTACGCTCCCATCTCTCCGATGTTAAACTAAACCTCAAACTCGATTTAAAACTGAATCGTAATATCAAAATTGAAATAAATCAAAGGTAAGTTATAGGTACCGAGGGAGTGCGTGTGTGTGCGGAAGGCGAAGGGATGTATGACTTTGTCTTCGTTGATGGTGCACGCGGTTTCCATGTGCTCGACGCTGTTGGGGGGGATGACACCACCGGTGCCGAGCAGCAGCACACCGGCTTGGCGGGGCATGCTGGAATATTTACATAAGTGTTCGTCATCGGCTTGCTTCGGTTCAATGTAGACATAAACCTCATGGACACTGGGTTTTCTGCCTCGGGACCTCACGCTCGCAACCACTTGACCGACGACGCAATCATTATTATAAATATGTAATTGCAAATGATTTAAAATCAAAATACTTACGGTTGTTTAGTGTACTTGAGGAACACGCCGGAATTATCGGTTTTGCCCTCTGTAATAAATATACTTTTATATAAATATAAATATATCGCGACCATCAGCCATAATTTCCAATAAAAAATATATGTATGTGTGGATAGACAAATTTGACACTTAATATTAAAACACAGACTAAAAAAAAATTCCCTCGTATATTACTAGATGGCGTTAGCGTCGCTAACATTAAAAACCACTGGATACTTTCTATTCTAACAAGCCCATTGATTTAGTAGACAAATTGCCAGTAGCAAACTTCACAAAATAACTTGGAACTGTACTTCCAAGTCGATACTCATAACGTTTATTTAATAATCAGATTTGTACTAATTTTAAAACCTTGCATCACATTACTGATTAATTTGAAAATTAATAGCAATTACAATAATTAAACATATTGTAACAGTTACTTCAAATAATGTACACTTACATGAAACAATACTTCTAAGATTGAGAAAATAAAAGAGTTTTGAAGTCCCTTCTTATATCCCTTTCCCGTGGCTAATTTTCGAAAATATTGCAATGCTACTACATATATACGCTTACTGGCCATTTATTTGTAAGATAAAAAATCATTAATGAAAATGAATATGCTTAGTAATTTGTAGAAAATGTAATCAAAAATAATTTCTACGTTAAATTTATTTTTGGTTGTTCAAGTGGCAAGTAAAAAAGTGATCAAATTTTGACGTTATACCAAACTTAAATAGCATAATGAACGACGTAATATTCCAGATGAGACGAGTTACCTTTCAAATTAGAATAAATAACACGTGAGGTTTATGATCAAACGATTATATTCCTTTTTTGGTAGCAATAAGTACACAGGCACACAGAAACGCAAATGAAATATAAATATGCATAAATTCAATGAAACTCACTCACATGATCACACGCATGCGTATCCGCATCCGCACTCACAAACATCCAACGCAAGCACGATTAAAATCGTAGTCAGATAAAATCAAATGTTAGCTAGAAAACCTGCACAACCTACATTACCAATCGATTTTCAAGAGCCCGTATGTACGTCCAATCAAGATAACAGAGGCTTGCTTACGCACATAAACTCATACTTACATATGTATATTGGATAAACAATTTTATTCGGTTCAGTAACATAATTTTTGGTTCATTCAAAGTGGCGCTTTTTTGAGGAAACCCATTCTTAACATAACAATAATTTTGTATTACATGTTAATTTTAAGTTAAAGTGTTATTTTACAATAATACTATAGAAAACAGACTTTGTATTATACAAAATGAAGAATTTAATTTTTTGAAGCAACTGGAAGTTGAAAAAAAGTTTGAAGACATAACTTCCAAATACAATTCTCATACGTACTTGGAAATCGATGCATGTAGTGCACTTGCAATACCAAGTATTTGATGGGGGATTCCCGGCCTATGAGGAACCCCACGTTCTCTGGCAGGTTGAGAGTCGGTGCATCGCGGGCCCACGCATATATTATCTGTGAAACCATTTATATAACTTATTTACAAATATAGACGATATTTTTAGCACTTCGTATTCATTACCTACCCCCATAAGGAGTCTGGCGTGTCGATATAAAAATTTAATTGAAAAAATATTATGCAGTAATATTTCAGTCTTCCGTAAAAAAAAATGTAATTAAGTACCTGAGATTCAGAATGGCATGGACTGGCTGTGTTGTATATTTCATCCACTTGATTGCTCTGCATCTCACCACAGCTCCTAAAATATTGAACAAACATATTAAAACATTACTAAGGTATCATTATTAATTACATATCACTGCTTATATAAGCCACCTTTATCAAAACTTAAACTAAAATAAAGATACATTCCTCATCTCCCTGTGATATAATGTCGTAGGAAGAAAGAAATAAAACATATTTACGTCTATTCTGTACATATGAAACATACCATACAGATTCATTTGAGCCCGGTGTGGAACAGCCATAAAGCAGCATGTGGTGAGCTGTGTGCATGGTAGCATTTGGTTCGAATCCCACTAGAAAAAATATGCAAGTAATTAAAAAAATACACTCAAGAACTAACTTCGAAAAAGAAAAAATATTTTAATACTTTAAATTTATAATTTCTATGTATACCTATGTAATAGCTGGTTCGAGGTGAGATCCTTATTGGTGTGCACAGGTACTGTTCATCCTGTAGCAAAATTAAATTGAATTATCAAACAAACAGATAATATTAAAAGAATTAAAATGGCAGCAGACATATTTATGTACCATAGACATTCAGACAGAGATGAGTCCAATGTTGTTTTCGATTTTTAAATTTATATTATTTCTCAGTGTCAAAATATTACGAATTGGATAAAATACATCAGTTGTTGTCTTGCTCTTAAAGTTAACGTGGATCATCAAGCTTATGTCAACATATTTTTTTTAGGATACTATTAAATTTCTATTGTGTTAGTAATGGTATTAAAATATGTCATCATAAACAGGCGATAACAATAAATGTTAATAATCCATCAAAACAATAAAATTACGATGTCATTTATTTGGATAAAATTAAGACCGCTATTTCAAAAAATACGCATTGAAAATATTTTATTGCGCTAGTTCCACTTCTTCCTAAATAATAATGCAGCGGTTTTTCGATTACGTTTTTCATTATTTTGTAATATTTTTTCTTCTGAAGCATGTTTAAGAAAAAACCATTTTTCCAACATACAATATTCTAATTAAATAAAATAATTCAAGTAAACTTTGGCAACATCTTTTCTTCCCAAAATTTTTGGTTTCTTTTAATATTTGAAATAGTTAACATACTTTCCATTCATGTACCGTACATTTTTGGCACGCTATATATCTTGCATTGTAGTTTTGAGTAGAAATGAAACAATTTTTATACGTTTGTTTCTTTCAATAAATACATAATGATTAGCGGATTGTTTAATATTGAAATATCTTTAAGTCAATTATTTGTATAATTTTTACACATTTCACACAATCTCACGATATTATTGCGGATCAAAATCGGTTAGTCCGCACCTATACAGCAATCGAAGAGACAAAATGCCGTCGCGGCGCTAGTAGTAGCGTAAAAGAACTAAAACACCTCAGCACTGAAATGTAATAGCGCTCAATGTGCCTCACCCAAAACCAACTGTTTAATAACCTACATATTTTATTGAAATTTTTATACTGGTTGTTGACTTAGGCTTTTAACTAAATTTATATGCTTTTCTAAATCAATTTACAAGCATATTATTATCTGGGAAAAATCAATCAGTGTCAGGACAGCTTTGGGATTTTCCATCTTTAAGTATAGGCTTTTAAGTATCTGAATAAGGTTGGAAGGTATTATCCAACTTTAGTAAATGAACCTTCTGTTTTGGGGTGGCCAGCAGAATTGAAAAACAACTCCAAACAGTCCAATCTGTGGCAGAAATCAGTTGAAACATTTCAGTTATCTTTAAGTTTAATGTACCTATATATAATATTCACACTGAGACAAAAATATATGTACATATACTGTTGTATACTCATTGTTATAAAAGCCAATATGCATATAGATAAAAATGAAGTGTTAAGTAAATATATCAGTTTTATCTATCATATTAAACAGATTGAGATTTTATTAACTTTAGATTGTGCAATATAATTATTCATTAACTATATATTATATATATATATATATAAAAGTAACTTCACGCCTGTAATCCCCGAAGAGGTAGGCAGAGGAATGTAGAACATTCCCACGTTTCACCAGTTA
>DWFO01003336.1:0-12436 GCA_018246595.1 Mimoniades nurscia nurscia | reverse complement strand
TGTTCGACCCGGGAATCGAACCCGGGACCTCCCGATCGGCAGTCGCACTTGCAACAAACACGACCAACGAGGCAGTCCTAATTAGTAATAATAATTTATACAATAGTACTACAATGCTTATTGAATCGAAATTTGGTATATAGGATAGACGACAAGGTGGGGTCGCTTTTGAGGTAGGAAAGGTGTTGCGTATGGAGCAATCAATACAACTAGTCATAATTCAAATAACTTTTATTCCAGCTTCTACAATCAAAGTCACGACTAGGTTCTACATGATTAAACACTAGGTTACAATGTCCACCCGGTTCTTGTTGTAGGGTTCACCGCGATAGATACTACAAAAGTATTAAATAAGCTAGTTAATACATATTCTGAATTCAACTTAGTTTTCAGTCTAAATAAATAATAAATTAGCTACACTATACTATAATATCTAGATATGCCTAAGATATCTACAGACAAAGTACTCAACATTTAAAGATATAGAGAGATTTATAAAAGATACATTTTAGTTTAAAATGCACTAACACCAAACACACTTCTCTGACAGGCAATTGGAAGAGATTTAATATCGCATTGAACATTAATATTTAAAGGTATCTTCCGGTCTCGACGAGAGGGCTCCATAGGAAACCTGAAATTGACAATGAATATATTAATATCAATAACAAATAAAATCAAATAAAGTATACTAAGAAAACAAAGTATGTGTGTCTGTATGTAAGTGTTAACGCTATGATTTTCTTATTTCAGTGCAAAATTTACTGCATATAAATGTCTATTTTAATTTCCTTCATATTACTGTAAATTCCTATAATGTTGGATGTTATTGCACAAGCTAATGTGAAAAATAACCAATGATCTATTTGTCATAGCCGAGCCAACTATAACGCGCAGAACTGTAAAATAATTTTAATGTCTGTTCTACATATGATTATATTTATGCATTACGAGTATCTCTATTACAACAAATATCAAAATGTAAAATGACAATGAATAAATATTAATTAGAAATAGTGTGCGATACCTCGTTTGCCGATGTCATTGAGGTAGTTCCTGTTGGCGGCCGCGCGCAGCGCGTGCACCTTCCGTTCGTTCTCCAGGCTGAGCTTCTGGCGCAGCACCGACATGGGCAGGTCGATGGACAGGGACGGCATGCGCCGTTTCACGCGCTCCCCGTCACCGCCCTTCACCCCATTACACTTTTATATACTTGTACTCGTACCTCGTTTTGAAGCTTTATTTAGCTCGGGACATTTTTCAGTTGCGCAGTTAAGTTAGAGCGCGTATACGATCTCGCAGTCTTTAGCTATAAGAATGTCTTCTTTCCAATGTAAGTGAACAGCGGCAATGGTGAAAACTAAAAAGTATTTTCTACTCAATGTTACATTTGTATTTAAAGTCATAACAAAAATAAAATTAATTTTCACAAGTTAGTGTTTAGTACAGTCAGCTATCAAGTAAACATAAGAAAAAGGTAATGAATAAATTCCTTTGTGGTGCTTCTCCACGTTGTGTTATGAATTAATAAATTACATGTTACAACCGCACCTTTTAGTACGTAATGGCTAGCTATGAAAGTATATAAAGCGATCTACTAAAGAAAGTACAGCAATTTTGTCTGCAAACGCAACTTCAAGATTGTTTGTTCCATAAAGATACATAATTCTTCTATCGACCGTTATATTGTCGAAGTATTTTATAGAAGTAATACCGACTGTGTATCAATAAAACAACAAAATACATTAGTAAATGATTTATTTAACGAAATAAAAACAATATCTATTAACATGTAAAATAAATAATAGACGCATCAACAATAAATTGCAATTTAACGTAGAATAGAATTAGGCACTTATCCTGTACGTTTAATTACATAAAAGATCATTAAGGACGAACATTTTTTCATATGGCGAAGCAAGTAACGCTGGACTGCATCTTAGTCCTTAAGGCTGCAATCGAATGTGCTCCACGGATCTAAAATGAAGAGAACAACAGCTATTAACTCAGAGGAACGCGATAATTATTTCTACTGCATGCATCATATGCTTAGAGCTATGAATGTAGTACACAGAACGTGATAATTCTAATAACGAGCTCCGTCATGCCTCTGAGTTATTTGTAACATATAATGTATTCCAAATTAAATATACCTAAGCGTAAAATAATTAACATTAATAGCAATTCCATACGATATACAGCTTTCTAAAGCCGGCAGGTGTGTACTCGTATTGTTCGTTTTCATCAGCCATTAAAACAAATGATAGCATTGAAATGAGCGATGTGGATACTAATAAATACAACAAATATAAAACAGTTGTCTGCATTTTGGACATTTGCATGCGAATATTAGAAAGAGAACTGCAGAATCACATGCTTACAAAAATGATAAAAATATCACTGTACGAGTAAAAACAGTCCAAGACAAGTTTTTTTTAAGTTTAGTCAACATCTCTGTAATTTCAAATTACGACTAATGTAGCCCTCTGAGGGCACCCGAAAAAAACAGCTGGGTGCGTTTCTATAGAGAATCGGAACCTTCCTTATTGACAAGACAGTAAAATTATTTTGCTTTACAAAATTACCACATAACCAAAAACTCCTGCGACTGCCGTCCAAAAGTACCAAAATAAAACTGGAAAGAGATTTGTGGCTCATAGAATAGTCGACTCTTCAAAGCAAGGGTGAATAGACTATTTCTAAGCATACGTGCCTTCTTAGGGCGCATCTGGGTTTCACGTCATATTGGAATGCAGCACTCTGGCACATCATACATAAATAATAAAATTGCAATCAAATAGTAAAGTTATCTTTCTAGGTTATAGAGAGTATTTCATTAGGTTAGAAATATTAATGACTGACCTCTTTTCCCAATGCAGTTGAAAAAATCCCGGTTAGCGTGCGCTAGCCTGTCCAAGTAGTTGTTGTAGGCACTTCGCTGCAGAACCTCCACCGCTGGGTTCACCGAGAACGCTCGTCGGATTCGCTTAGCGCCTTGAAGCTTTGCAACCTTCACACATCTCACAATGTTGAAACTAGTCCGTGACAGTTTCGTTTTAATTAGGTACGTCAAATAATTTTTTAAAACAATTTTTCTATGCCACGAAGAATCATACTCAAACCTAACAAAAATTGATATTTTTTTAGGTTATACTCATAATATTATCACATTTCTTTGTTATGAAAGTTGTCGTGTCCTGAGATAAAAACCTAATTTGACTATTAGTGTTGGTTGGTGCTAATTTTAACTATACACTTTTTCCAAATAAAAATTAAATACATCAATAATTTTAGTTGTTAAAAAAACAGCTCTTTTTCTATTTTAAATTAATTCAAGTAACACAGTATTAATGTCAGAATTATTGCTATTATACTGACAAGGTGCAACGTATCGCGCAAAACGCAGCGCTCAAGAAATATCCCGCGCAATTACAGCGCTTAGTGAACATTATAATTAAATGTAATTATTACAGAAACTTCTAAATTGAAAGGCAGGGTCCGGTTAATTCCCAAACTCGATTGAAACATAAAGCTCGAAAAGCATCTTTCTCCCATAAAAAACTTATCCGGACGATTTGTACACTGTAATTTTATTTTATCCTAATTTGTTATCACTGAAATAGAATTATTTATTGCTTTTCAGCTAGCGACTTTATTCGCTCGTTTTTAAAAGTCGTGTTTCCGTGATTTAATTATATATTTCAATTGCTACGTGACATTACCTGCGAGTCGTGGGGCAGATCCGTCAGCAGGTAGAACCAGGGAGACGCTTCGTAACGGCCTCCTAGAGATGGGACAGCGTATCCGTAGGCATCCTGTACGATATTCATAATATTAATACAGAGTATAATAGCGGCATAGTATTTAATAGAATCGGTTCAAACAATCACACATTTCTGCTGTTTATGTATGTTCGCTCCCTTTGCGGTCGTGCCGGCGGGGCTATATTCAAGTTAGAACGGCGCGGAAAATTAATGCGCGAATGGAAATGGAGTGGTGTGCACAGCGTACAGTCAAATGCAATCCAACAAGAGGCCGTGGGCCGAAAATGTAACTCAATCTGTTTTTTCTATACGTAATCCACAATGAGGATGATAATTCCAAGAAAGTTGTTACAATTTTATACTTATTCTAATTATCTTAATATTATATAGCTTAATATTGTAACCTTACTTATATTAACTTAATATTATTAGATGAAGTGCTCATACTTATACCTTTTTTTTTTATTTTTCATCCCCATTTAAAAGTTATTCCAAAAGTACAACGATGTTATCGACAAATAGACCAACTATAAAAATTATAACATGTTATGTATTCACATGTTGTAAAATGAGAATACAAGGTAACAAAAAAATTAGTAGATAAAATGTTATAAGTCAGATTGATAATACCAAATTCATTCTGTTCACGAAAAACACCGTCGCTTATTAATCGAATCAATTGTATGCAGTTTGAGTCCGAGTTATAATAATTTAAAAATTCGCCCACGTAATGGACATATTCTTCGCCGAGGGCCTGTGGGTCTCCATGCTAATGCGAAAGTTCAGAGAAGTGATCAAATTTGCACGTGAGACTATAAATTGAGTATTTGCGCTAATCTAAAATGATAATAATATTGTCCTCTTGAACATTTAACATTACATAGTTTACCACACAAATTGAATGGATTTTAAAACACCATGAAATATTAAAGTTTTTAACGTAATATTTATAATGGAAAGGATTGTCATATTATAATCTTATTTCAGAATGGCGTTCGGAAACCAAATCGCACTGATTCTTTTGTTTCGAACGGTTTTTTTATATGGGTCTTTGTTGTATGGATTATGGAAAAGTTGTAGTATTTCGCAGCCACGTGCTTTTGTGTGTGCGTATTTTCATTACTTAGTGACATCACTAAGCCGCCTCTTACCGGATAACCCTTAACCTAACGTAACAATGTTTTATGAACATGATAATTTTCTAACGCTTTATACGTATATCGTATACATTGTGTCCAAAAAAGTAAAGTCACGCCTGTAATCGTCGAAAAGATAGCTAGAGCAGTACATTTCCCAGTTACGTTTACGCGCAACTGCGGAATAGGTGGTAAGCCTAATTCCATAAACCGACATGTACCTATATGTCAAAATAAAGAATATTATTATTAAACATTGATTGTATTTTATTATTACTAACATTGTGAATATAACAATAGACAAGTCAAAGTAGCATAAACGATTTAAACAAAAACTGATCCTGAACATTAGGGTACACTCGAAGTAATAAGTGATTCCTACTTCGATAAAGTTTATTTAGAAATCAACAAAAATTCAACTAGATTGTGACGGCGGATGTAACAATAGTCACTAATATAAAAGTACTCCATCCACGTTCGATTTTATTTAAAACTTATCTAAATTCAAACACATGCTTGCTGTTCGTGAAATCGAATGCTCTTTATATATTTATCTGGTAAATAACATTTACTACTAGAAGAGTTTAAATGAAAATACGACTGAAAGTAACGACATATTTATAAAATTTCGATTCTCATTCATTTTTCATCAAAAAAATAATCACCTAAAAGTGTTCCGGACGCATACACAATATTAAGCTATTAAACATGTAAAAATGAAGCAGGAAATTGGTATTTGGAACACTCTTTTAATCGTTCATAGCTGTGTAGTGTTTAAAATAAAATTAACTGATACTGCAGTAGTTTGAATAACAATAGATTGTTGTCGTACATAGACTTGTTTTATCTTCAGGCTTGTATTTCCCGCAGGAGTAGACTATTAAAGTTTACGTCCCAACATAGAACATCGTGGAGCCTAGTGCCATATATCGGACACAAATCCGGACTCGGAGCTCCTACTAAAAATTACAAATTAAATTTGATAGTACCCGACACGGGAATCGAACCCACAACTTTTCAACAATCAAATCAATGGCAATCAAACAAACTTTATGTGTAAAATATACCCTCAAATCAGAAATAACTGAAGTAGCGGAGCTAGTATACTTTTGAACTATATTTGTAACCCTTTTGATTTGAATGCGTTACGGGATATTGTGTCACTAAGATTAAAGATAATAATTTGCTTCTTGATAACTGACGGTAGAGGGGTGTAGTGATCTCACTTTTCACCACTTATGTAGGTATGTTATATATTTCATATAATTAGGCTATCAATCCTCTGCGTACCCCTTGGAAGAAATACAGGTGTATTCTTAATATAATGATGATATGATAGCTTACAGCATCATTGGCGGCGGGGTCCACCTGCGCCCAGTCCGCAGACGACAGCGGGGCGAGCTCGTTGGACGCAGGAGCGGCCAGCGAGCACGCGCCGCCCGCTACCAGCGCCACGCACCATACCGCCCACCACATCTGAAACATTGTCGCGTGTTACTTTCTTTACGTTCAATTGCCTTTGGCTCGTGTTTCACTACATTCACAACTCATGGTAATGTAAATATAGCCTAGTGTCTGTTCTCTCTTATCTTTCACATTTCAGGTTAAATGAATTATTTATATGCTGAACGATTATATGTTTAAAATGGTAGAATCCGATAATTCGAAAGCCATGGTTAACGACCCGAACAGAACCGAGTTCGACTCCGGAACGTGCCGTGATTTATGCATCTGGTTATACCTATATACATACTCGTATATACATATTGATAAACCGAGATTACACATTACTTTGTAATCATCTAATTTTGATACGACAGGTCGTAAAACTGAATTGTTTCATGTTAAGTAATATCTCATCAACGTCCTTGCTGTTGCACCATGGAACATTAATCTCCTCTCAGAACAACGTGGCCAGCGTAGACTACCACGCTGGCCACGTGCGTGTTGACAGTTTCCATAGCCTTAAAAACATTATGGAGGACCCCTGCGAATATAGATTTCCTCACGATATGCAATTAGTGTAACAAATAATTTTTCGGTAATTTGTAACCTTCGGTGATTTTACTTCGATTCAGATAATCTTGTGTTCAAGCTGCGCTGCTGAATACCAATCTAACTAACACGCAGAGATATAGAGACAGTGACAAGTAAGTACGTCGCCGTGCGACAACAATATTGTGAAGTGAAAAATACTTGATTAAAGTGAGCTTTTAATGATGTAATGTTTTCTGAGCACTGAACTGGGCACCGAACGTTTCTACCAGTGCATATCTCGAAGGGTACCTATTTGTATAAATAAAACGCGTTTGTACTGTAATATTCATACTTGTTCTATACGTGGAATTGGAACATTACATTATTATACAAAATTAAAAATTATTATGAAGAGAGTGTTATGTTATGTGTTGTTAATATAGAAGAAGCAATTCGAGTTTGTAAGGATAAAGATATCTGGCAATCAGTACCCTCTGCCTACCCCGTGCTCTCATGGCGTAGGTCTCTACCTAGAGTGATAGTATAGTAACAATATATTATGTTAATACTAATAGGGTAGATATCATCCTAATCGAGGCGGAGAAGGAATACATTTTCCAAAGCCGTGACGGCGGTATCGTAAGGGGCGACCAAACTCGGCACCAGCAGATGGCGGTAGGGCGCGGCCCACCCAGAGACGGCTAAGCCCTCTGTCCACTAAGACGCGACAAAGTAGGAGATGCAAAAAGCTTTATCCTGCGATCCCCAACCCGCGTACACGGCAAGAAGATTATGGACAAAAACCTCTCGGTGGAGCCCTATGTATAGCAGTGTCGTTTGGCTGATGATAATAAATATGTATTGTAAATGTATCATCAACCTAGTTTGTTCAAAAGATTATAATAAGTACAGTTATGCAATCCATTGTCATTTCTTATTGTACATCGTCAATAAATTTAACACTTGTTCGACGTAGAATAATATGTTTTGAGAATTTTCAGTTTCAGTTTTCAACGCGAGTCGTCGGAAGAGCAATCGATTCGCCACTTCAGCAGCGGACACAGTGATCATTTCTCGTTATGTTATGACACGGTATATTCATTTTTGAGAGACCGTTTATTCATTATTCAAACAGCGCTCTTATTCACGTCTCGCTGTGAACATTCTTCACTGTGTCTGCGAGAACGAACAGGTCTATTACGTTGGGAACTATTACAATGTTGCAATGAAGATGGTAAAGGAAATTGCTATGAATTCTTTGCTTAAAAGCAAGAGAAGTATTCCCGTTTAAATAGTGAGCTGCAATTGCAACTACTCATGCCACCGGTTTATTTTAGAGAAATATTGAAGTTTAAGATGTAATCTTACAATAAACAAATTATAGTAGGTATGAATAATTTTAATAACTTTTTATTAGCAATTACTATTAGGTTTTTTTACTTAATATTAAATAGTTTTGTATCTCATTAAGAGGCTGAGACTGGTGTCCGGCGGCAGAACAATTGTCAATTCTTTTAACGCCTCACTGTAGGACCAAGAGCTCGTCTCATAACGAAAAGGGCCGTAGTGAACTACCGAAGAACGGATTAGCAGACTTCCTATTTTAGAGAACAATACCTAGAATACTAAGTCGCACAGATTGCCTCAAGATGTTTTCTTCACCAGTATAGGTGATATTCAATCTTCAAATGCACATAATTGACTATTTACAATATCAAATATGTTCCATAAAAAAAATCTTGGGACAATTTGCACACACTACCATCTGGAAGCAAATTGATTGTAAGCGAGTTGCGTTACAGTACTCATACAGATATTCAATCATTTCATTTAACATTATCAGCCCAAGGAGCGATTTATATATAAACGTATATGTAATTCATATCGAGTCGCAGTTTAATACGCGTTTTTATATAAAAGCTTAGTGGAGTACGGTAATCTGGCGCGCATCGGAAAGCCGACAGCCACCCACTCCGAACGACAGCCGAGTATTTCGGTGGAATAACTCATTTCCAACGTCGGATTAAACTGATAACTTCATGTTTTAAAAGGGTTTTTAGTAATACGAAAAGAACTTTCGCTTTTCAAATAATACCTACCCTTGTTACTCATACATTTTTACGTCAGTTCAGCAAAAGAGCAACAAATGACCCCATACCGTTTATTACACATGTGCTTTTCATTTATATTTCTACAGAACGCGCATGCAGAAAGTCCTTTGTCAATCAGTGCTTTATTAATATGTATATGACTTTATTTAGACTACGATGAACGCAGATTAACGTATTCGTTAATTATTTCTATTAACGTGTTTGTCTGCTAAATGCACTGGCCGCCTGTTTGTTAAGCTTTTTTTGGTCAAAATAGTCAAGAATCATTACGGCAATTGATGCGTTACCCAAAAATAAATGGAGCGCCATATAATACGCCGTTCTGTCGAGTAACAATTGATAAAGTTTGTCCTGTATCACTTCGATTACTCATACATGTCTCTTTATACCTAAATACATATTAGTTTTCTAGTTGACACAGTTTATCGCTTCCATTTTTATATTTGTATAATGATAATAATACGTAACATCACACCTATAATCCCTGAAGAGGTAGGCAGAGGAGTGCAATAAATTCCAACTTTTTACTAGTTACATTACTATCCCATCATAGAATAATGATGATAATGATATTAATAGTGTAATAATAATGAAAATTATAATAGACTGCGTCCTTGGTCGTGTTGCAAGTGCGACTGCCAATCGGGCAGTCCCCGGATCAATTCCCGGGTCCCGGTATAAAATGTTTGTAATTTAAATTTTCTAATAGTGGCTTGGAGGCACAATTCCTTAGTGGGATGTAAACGTAACTGGTGAAACGTGGGGGTGTTCTACACTCCTCTGCTTACCTCTTCGGTGATTACAGGCGTGATGGTACGTTTTTGGTATCAATATTATTTATTGCATACAAATTCTGGACGTACACGTAATTATTCAAGTAACTCGGCATGAAATTTTGTCCGTATCTTAAATATTGACGAATGTCTATGTAAATAAATATTTATATTCAGAATCTCCAAACGTAGAAAATGTTATGTCCGAGAATAAAGAAAGTTCCCTAGATATCCCCTTTCTTACATCCCGTTAAGGGTCGATTACTATAAAAACAATAATATACATTTTTATTCATTTGTAATAGGGCGTTGGAATACGACATTTTACGCCTCCCACATCACTCGCAACGAATTTACATACAACCTTTTCAACCCTTTCGGAATTGAATTTCGAATTTTTTTCTTATCGTACGCATTATATGTACTATAGTGAACACACTGTCAACATTTCACAGCATCGCTTGCAAGTGTTAACGGAAAGTGCGGATGTCTGTCAAAATAATTTATTATATGATATATTTATACATATGTATATAGGGCCGTATTAATGTACTCAATTTATAATTTATATTTATGCCGTGAACATAGAATGGTGAGATATGATCTATTTATTTATCTATTATACTCCGAATCGAATTATTATTGTGAGGTTGTCGGCAAAACTACTCATCTATATTATGAATTCCTAATAGTTACTAATATTAATTATTATTATAATATTAATTATTAATTAGGATCTAGTTTTCTAAGGCACTCTGAGGATTAATATGAATGAATGAACGGATATCCACTATCATAAAGATGGGGTCCCAAAGGTCGCCTGGTTACTTCCCAGACTGGCCCAATAGGACCTGCGGTGCGTATGGTTTCACTTAATTTGAAGTGCGCTTTAGCGTGAGTGCCCTGTTTGAATAGGATTCTCTCAACAAACTTTGTGCTATTTCGCTTCCCCTTCCACTTGTGTCGTCTAATATACGAATATGTACATATACTACGAGTACACCCGTACACTGAAATTACTTCATCCAGTGACCACCTTCTGTAGGCGCTCTTCACAAAATAAAAAACTCTATAAAATAAATAATTAAAACTTCGTCTAAAAATCAAAAGCCAGTAAATTAAAGAAATAATATGAAAAAAGCCCTTAAGCACTGATCTGTTACAGGGTTATTTTCCTTTTAATATTGTTGAAAACTTGTTTAATTTTTAGGTCTATGTTCAACTCTTTGATGTGCCAATGTAGGTAACAGAATAAAGGAAAAATCCGCCTTTTCGACTCGCAATGAATACGGGACTATATTTATATAGAATAGCCTCGCGTTGCTTTTAAGATTAAAACGCGACCGGTGAAAAGTAATAACGTAAAGTTATGCTAAAGTAGTGTTGTGCTAAAGTAGCTAATGCCTAATAATTCTGAGTAGTCGTTTATTGTTTAGGGTACAAAGTGAAAAATTGTTGTTCCGTACAGGTATTATTTTTGTATTTGTAGACATTTTGTTCGACTTATGTCTTATATTACTTAAAATTATTTTAGGCGAAAGAACTCTGCCACGACCGTAACAGGTGGAAAACGTCACAATATGTTTGTATCCAAGTACATATGTAAATAAATAATTAAAATTTACTTGAAATCATATCGAGATCAGTTAATATGCTGTCAGCTTGCAAAATACATTCAAATCATTAGATGCGATCCTGTGCGGGTCGTCGGGTCGTTATTGTACGTAAGATGGATATGTAATCTATTTACAAATTTCGTTTATTTTTAAACTTGATTTAAATAAAAGTAGAAATCGCATTATTGTATTATGATGAACGTCCACAACATTATTAAAATAAAATCAAGCTCGTACCGGAGAATATAAATTTTCAGATATACCTACAATAACTGCCCAAAGTTACAAAAGGGAATAACGCGCTGGATCTCTTTACGTTTTCATTATTTTTAAGTAACTTTTTAAGAAGTGCCACTTTAAGAACTTCGGCCTTTTGTTGTGATCTTTATGTTTTAATATTATTTACTCAGTAATAAATGTTGCCTTTGACTAATCATAGGCTTTTAACGTTTTATTATTTTGGAACTTCGTTTTCTTGAAAAATAAATCTCCGCAAGACAATTAGAATACGGAAATTCCCATGTACAGAATGCAAACTATTGTTGCACGATGTTTACCGTTTTAATGTTTAAGGTTGCACTTTTTGTTTCTGTATATAGGATGTATTAGATAAGCTTATTAAACCAAGAGATTTTCTAATATATAGTCTTGTAGCAAGTTAAAGTATAACATTTGCGTTTAATATCGAAAATTTTACTTCTTTCATTCAAATTAAGTAAAACATGCAATTGTAGATCGCTGCACATAAAGATGAAAACGTATACCTTAACTAATCAGTCTACTTATGAAAAACAGAGGAACAATAAGTCTAATCGAATGTACACTGAATAAAACCCAAAGGGAACAGAATCAAAAGTTATTATTGGTACAACTCTATTGAACGATGCTGTTTATTGAGAGTAATTAACAATTTTTTAACATATTGGATTTATTTGGATATTGGATATTGGATTTGGATTTTTGGTGGTAGAACCCTCTGTGTTTCGACTCCGGCGGCACCACCGCCACACCTATTTCTGCCTTATAACAGCAGCGTTAAGCGCTGCTGTGTTCTGGTTT
>DWFO01003335.1:0-12436 GCA_018246595.1 Mimoniades nurscia nurscia | reverse complement strand
GTAACTGGTGAAAACGTGGGAATGTTCTACATTCCTCTGCCTACCTCTTCGGGGATTACAGGCGTAAAGTCCTTTTTTCTTTTACATTTTTATTTATAGAATAAGGTAATAAATAAAAGTTAAAAGATGAGAGACGAGAGACGAGAGACGAGAGATGAGAGATAAACGATGTTCCCAACCGAGACGATCGCGATCCAAGAACCATTCTGACGCGACACTTCAGTGACAACCTGCCTGATGTCAAGAAGCGAAGACGAGATTGTGTTGGCTCTAATCTCTAATAATAAGACGGCTTTAAATGGAAAAGCCCCTGGGGACGACAGAGGTACTGCAGAACTCCTAAGGATCTCTACTTTTTCGACTTTTGATCATTGGTGAAAATATTAGGACGGTTTTAGTTATCTTTTTAATCGTTCTTCCGATAAAAAGTCAAGGTCATCCTCGTGTGCACAGAGCATAAATGCCAAGTTGAGATTCCACCTTGTTAATTTGTATCTAACTTATTACAATGTCGTAAAGATCAAAATAGATTGACTGACAGCAGCGTAAACAGAGCATACCCACACATTTCATATCACGAAGTCTTATTGTGTGATCCTTGTTACAGTGGATTAAGGTAAAAAATACGGTAATTACCCGCTATTATGCAGATACTACTATAGCGAAGAATTGCGATTACGAATTATAAAATGAGAAAATGCCAAACAAACTTTAGTTGCCCGACTGTGTTGTACGCGGACGGATGTGTTGTCGAATTTGAAATATAAACTTTGATTGTATTATTTTAAATATGAATGTAATTTCGCTAACGGTTTGGGCTCTAGAAAGCAATTGTTTTGCTGTTTATTCAGTGATGATAGTGTGTTTCGTTGCGTTCACTATATTTCATAAAAATAGATTAGAAGCTCACCAAAATATAATAGTCGCGAAAAAAGTTTTCGCGCCAAGCACCGGCGGTAGAGGTTAGTGACAATGTTGTATTTCTCGTTATTATTATTATCATCAACACGGCAATGATATTAAAATTACATTAACACGTCAATGATTTTGCAATTTGTTTTAAGTACAATTGTTTCTCTTATTTTTCCTGTCTGTATTTACGAGCGAATATTTCAAATTCTATTTGGTTCATATGAAATACAATGTAAACAGTTGTTGTATAAATATGAAAAAGTTTTGTTCAAGTAAGTATTGTTACTAAAATGACTACAGCTGTTGTAAAAAACACCTGAACCTACAAAATACATATCTAGCGGATATTATTTGTTATCTATTTTACTTTAATCTACTTAACATAAATAATTATCGCGGTGCTTCGAAATATGCCAATTAAAACCTATGATGGCAAATACGAGAAATTAATATTTATTATAGATAGATAACTAGATACCCTATATACATACAATCAATTGTGCATATTATACAACATGGTATGGTCTCGAAGTTGAACTAGATTTTACAAAATGTTAAATAAAAAATATTCCGTTTTTAACCGACTTCTAAAAAGGAGGAGGTACTCAATTCGTCTGTATTTTTTGTAAAAAAAATCATAGAAAAAAATCTATTTGTTTCTTTACGTTGCTTTATTTTTTTTTTGTCTTATAAGTTCTAATTGTTAAGCTTGATTGCCCAAAGTACAGTAAATAAATAAATAAAAGCAAAGATAAAGTAAAGACTGATCATATGATTACGAACTTAAGTATTTTTTTCTTGCATAAACAAAATATAAAGAATGCTTTTGATTTTATTAAAAGAAAAGATTTGATGAAAATATGTTTATTTAATTAATCTTTATTCTGGTGCTCATATTCGCATAACATTCACAGAAATTTTGCGAATTCGAATGCGAATATGCATAAACGCGAATATTCGCGAATGCGAATATTCGTTAGGTACATTACTAGTACACTGCCACGCTTCACCAGTTACGTTTACGTTCCATTATGGAATAGCTGATGTGCCTGTTGCCATACACCGGGCACAACTCCATGCTCTGAGCCACTATTTGAAAATCTAAATAACGAAAATTTTGAGACACTATTCTACGATGAATTCTTATTTGAGTCACCATTAAAGAATCTAACTTAGAGAATACAATAGTGCTTGACCCGGGATTTGAACCCAATACCTCCCAATCGGCAGTCGCGCTGGCAACAAACATGACCATCGAGGCAGTCAATGGCTTTATTTAAAGTGCTTTAAAATGCTTATCTTTTAATTTAAAGTGCTTGCAATCCCACAAAGCTGATTATAAACTATTTAGGATGTCCCAGGATACTACAAAACCAGTACATTGTCTTGGCACAACAGGACGGTTAGAAATTATAATATGTACTTACATTTAAACACCTAAATGTACAATACATGCAGAAAATAGATAGTTAAAAACATAGTAAATAAAAAGTACTAGAGCTATTGTATTACTTAGTATCTACGGTTTTTTAATGTGTATGTTTAGGATACGCCACATTTTTTTACGGCATTAGACTCCAAACTTTTTTTGCTGCACAACATCGGTATACATATTTAAGCGTCCATGATAGTAATCCCTAACGGCTGTTTAGACAACACAATATACCTACCTATGTCACCAAATACAATATTTTATAGGTGATAACGCTCGTAGTGGTGTTGTCGTGACAGATAGGAACTTATCTATTGACTTAAGTAACGCTTGACGCAACGGGTAGTTCGTTCGATGGCTTGTACTCGTAGCGACAGACTGTTGACGGAGCCGTACTGCGGCGAGCTTATGAGTAGTCCGTCGATAATACTCATTTAACCATGGTTAGATTCACCTATTCCATCGTGGGACTTAAAAGCAACTGGTGACACTTGGGAGTGTTCTACATTCCTCTGTCTACCTCTTCGGGGATTACAGGCGTGATGTTACTTTACTTTAACAATGGCTAGTCCCCGTAGAACTTCCATTCCGAAGAATAGACCCTAAATCGCCTTTCCAACACCTCGTTTAATTGTTTGATAACTCTAGGGCCACCCAAACAACCGAGCTAAATCCGTGCCCAGTTGCAAAGAGCGAACCTACCTATATTGTACTGCAGTGATACAGTTAAATGGCATTTATTTATTGTTGTTTTATAAGTGTGATGAAAGATATTTCATGTCGATTTTTCTCTCAACCTGCCATAGGCTGAAGAGCTCTGAAAGCCCTCAATAAAAGTATAACGATATAATGACGTTAATTAAGTGTAGGTCCCGATATATTTCTCATAGCTCTGAAACTATTAGAGCTATCAAGAAAAATATACATACATATGTAGGTATATGAGTTAAGCATGCACATACATATTTAATAACTTGTATGTATGTACTTAACACTGAATAAACTTATTTAAATTTGATATTCATACACTGCGTTAACCGTGTATCATGAATATTCCTAATGGTAACGATTCCCACGAGTCTCCGCTTTCATCAATCTTCATCCAAGCGCAACACATTAAACATCATCTGCTTCAATTTTCAAACACCCACACGTAAAGTACTGAAATCCGACTATACTTTTTATTACATGTGCAGTAGCGTGGCTAATATTACGTGTTCTGTTATATTACGAATTTCCTGGTACATTTTAGAAAGGAATTAATGTTTTATTTATTAATGTGATGAATTTCAATGTCATGTTACATTTCAGTGATCTTGAAATTTGTACATTCATAAAAAAACATTCATCTTTATCAGCCTGTTGCGGTCCACTGCTGGATATGGACTCCTTAAGAGGTTATGCTCATAATCTCCACGCTGGGCAGGCGGGTTGGGGTTCGTTGAGCACAGCTTCACGCGCCGCTCACGCAGCTGCCGTTTATAGGCGCTTAGAGCATTTAGCTGCGCTTAGGAAGGCCGCGTCATACCGCGATGTGCCAGCGCCGAGTTTAGACGCCTCTTAAGACACCCTGTATTCCGGCACGGAGTCGGTGAATGTATTTTTACTCTGCCCTGACATGGACAGATACACGGATAAAAAATACTTAACATTATACTAGCGTCATTATCATGTCATATCATCCGCGGCGGTACTTGGGTTCCCTTTGCATGTTCCACCGGCTCTAGGATGGTGAGTGCACTGAAGACCTGTTTGACTTAGTGTCCGTGTTATGTATTTTCTTCATCACACTACTTGCCAAATATTAAAGTTTCTTCCACATCAGCTGAATTTGTGGCGGTAGTCCACGGCTTGGTTGACACCTTCGTTTTTACCGCCTAAATTGGTACGTACAAAATGTGGAATTAGCCTCCTTCTGAGCCATCCATTGGTCACGCTTCGATTGTTGGTAATGTTCGTAAGCCACGATAACTAGGTACTTATCATCACGTAGTCCATTTGCTTGTCTGCCAAGCTGAATATATAAAATAAATCATGTCTAAAATTGTAAATTTTACATATTATATAATCATCATGATAACTCGAACGGTTACTTTCTTTAGTATCCCGTTATCTTACAAATTCGGCGATCGTTGTTTTGTAGTAATGTGCCACGATTCTGGTACTCGTGCAAATGTCTTGGCGTGGGTCTTATTGGTAGGCCTCCTTTGCTAATTTTTTGATTTTTACCACGTGTGTTACATGGACGTTTATTCTTACCTACCCTGTTTGTTCCTACCATACTTCTGTTATCAATGTATGCTACACGTGTCTTTCTTACTTAACTAATACACATACACATACATACTAATACACGTACATATGCCTATTTTAAGTTTTTGTGAATTGTTAGTAGATACATACATATTTCATTCATACACGACAAATAACGTAGGCCATTAGTACGATTATATATATCACAAGTAAAATGAGTAGGTTCAAAATACACAAACCCAATTCGCCGCTATCGTAGTGTCAGGTCAATGTCCAACAGACACTTATTATTCCACGTCAAAGTCCAAGAGACACTTATTGTTATAAAAAGTTACTATAAATTGCCATTTATTATATTATATTACGCTATTCTTTATTGTTTTTGTCCAACCAATCAGTTTGAATATGGCCCAATTCAGACTGACCTGACATCTCTTCATATTGGGCAAGTGATAGAAGATTTGGGTTAAATCAGAGAAACAATTTAGTACTGTACAATTAATATAACATCACGGCAGTATTTCCCCTAAGCGGTATGCAGAGGAGTTTAATATTCCCACGTGTCATAGGGGTGGAAGCCATTTTTATACAATTATGTAGATAGTAGGATAGGTACTCGTAGTTCTACCGCGGAAAGGGTCCCCACTTCGATTTCTGAACGTTTCATTTTGTTATGTCTGTGTGTGACCATTATCCACGCACATATAATGATGTAACTATGAATGTTTGATAAAAGAACACATACTCCCTATTCACGGCTAGATCTTAACTAATAACAATTATGTTTCAACATCTTAGAATGTTTATAACGTATGTCGACTGTTATGTTTAACTGTTACGGCGACTTTTTTTATCAATAACGATGAAGTTTTGTTACGACATCGGGTGCTAATAATCATTCATGTGCTAAAAATCATTCATAGTGTACGTTCGTGCTGTCGATATCAGAGACAATATTGTGGTCAAACTGTAGCACACAGAGCAGATAATTGTTGAGGGATTCACTTTAAGATACAAACGTTATAATTTCGAAACGTAATGAAATGTGATCGAGTTTCGACCACTGCAGGACCATTAACGGTATTATCCACAAATATTTTACATAAATAGCTCTGTAGAAGTACTGAGGAGTTTCGGAAGTTGGCACATTATCTCCAAACTATCTCCAATCATACGCAACGAAAGAGATCAATTGATAAAATTCTCTGGGAAAATGTGAATAAAGCGTGCGATATTAGAATATCGTACACGTGGTTCTAAATATAAGAACAAGCGACCAAAGAAGACACATTAACTTTTTACTATAAACCGTAAATTATTAGATCAAGATATAATGCTTAGATTTTCAGATCTGGTCATTGATTGATTTTTTTTTTCTATCTGGACATAATATTATGTATCACAAAACTTGCTGAGATTATATCCGACAGATATGTATAAATAGGCAAGGGGTTGATGATTGTACGTGTTTAGTTAAACGATAAAAAGATAAGACGGGTACCTACGTCAAAAATATTGTCAGCAATTATTTGGACATCGAAAAGGCAGTGATAGAAAAAAATATTATACATCGTTTGACTGGCCCGTAGGTTCAGTGGTTAGTGAACCTGACTGTTACGCCGGGGGTGGTAGGTGCGATTCCCACCATCCAGAATAAATATTTGTGTGATGGGCACAAGTATTTGTTCTGTGTCTGGGTGTAAAAAACAATATCTATTTAAGTATATGTATATTTATATGTATATATGTAGGTTATAAGCCCTCTGGTTTCCATACCACAATCTCTGTTGATGCTTACTTTAGGATCAGATGGCCGTATGTGGAGATATTCCAAGATATTATTATTATCATTATACATATATACAAATTAAAGAAAATACATAATGTACTGTACATAAGTACAAGAATTACATACTGAGAGGAGACCCATGTTCCAGCAGAGCAACGATAAAAGGGTCGGAAAAATGAAACTATGAAGGAACTTTGATGGAATTAAATACGACAGCACCTTATTTATAATAATATTTACTTCATAATATCGTTATGGTGTACGGTTGAAACAGAGATTGTGTAATATGTGGGAATGGATGGGAACAGGCCCACCACCTATTCCATCGTGGGACTTAAAAGTAACCGGTGAAACGTGGAAGTGTTCTACATTCCTCTGCCTACCTCTTCGGGGATTACAGGCGTGATGTTACTTGTGTGAATGGAATAATGGGTGAGCCTATTGCCATACAATTCGGGGCCAATACTAGCAATTTCAAGTTAGATTAATCTAATGGTACGCGACCCGGGTATCGCACCCGCAGTCAGTTGTGACATAAAATCGTTGACTATTATCATTTGTTATATGCGGCAAATACATAAAACCATAGAAATAATATGTATTTTAATTATCATTGGAATGAAAATACCTTTATGTAATATTCATGTTTGGCTAGTTTCGTAGAAATTAATTATTTCATTCGTTCAGTTACCAAATAGCACTTACCTAATGACATTACAACAACCGTATAAAAATAATGATATTAAACAGTGACTAGTATCATAGGTACTTCTGTTATTATTGAAATATAAGTGAATAGACATCGCATTGTGTCTGTCGTAAGTGTTATTGCTTAATTCACTATTATTTCGTAAGCCACGCTGACGACACGGTACGCGTACGAAATTTAAAGGAACTACACATAGAACATGCCTCGCTTGTCCAATGGATGCAAGCGCGACTGCCGATCTAGAGGTCTTGGGTTCGATCCTCGGGTCGGGCAAAGTTGGATTTTTATAATTAGCAGTTATCAGTAGTAACTCGGTGTCCGGATTTGTGCTCGGTGTGTCACAATAAGCTCATTTCCTATTCCATAGTGGGACGCAAGCCTAACTGGTGATTAGTTGAAGTGTACTACGCTCTTCTGCCTACCTCTTCGAGGATTATAGGATTTCTCGGCGTATGGAGCAATTGGAGATAAATGATATAGAAGTGCTAGTAAATAATTACAATGTTTGTTGAAATGGAGATACATAAATGAAAGTATTCGATTGTTCCGTTATGTTATAAACGTAGCAGTGAATAAGTCATGGCGTTGTTTAGTATGCATTTTTGAGTCTTGTTAGGCATCATCGCATACAAACTATAACATATTTATTATGTAACAAATAGCATCGCCACTACAGTGAGAATCGACCCTTTTATTGAATACCTAGACTCAAAGGTATACGGACTGCGACTCGTAGCGCTCAAGATGTCCAATGCAAGTAGTTTTTGCATGCAAACCGGTTTGCACGTTGAAGCTGTGCCGAGGCTAACTTAATAATATAGAAATCAACTTTATAATTATAGACTAAATCCCCGAAGAGGAAGGCAGATGAATGTAGAACCCTCCCTCTCCATTACATAGAAAATAAAAAATTATATTTGGTAAATTTTGTACCAAATCTCTGTGAAATTTTATGCTCTCGAGTATCTTAGTAACTACATATTCTTTTCCGCACTCGGCTTCCCTGTAAGATGAATAAATGTTGGATACAAATAAAGCATATCAGCTCTGTATGGATTTGGAGCTTGGAGCTCTGCCGACCCCAAAAGGGCCGCAGCGTGATGGTGTTATAATAAAATAATATTCCAAGCTGACAAATAATAATATTTTTGTATCTCTTACAAGTTAAGGATTTACCATTAAAATAAGGTTTCATAATTAAAATATGGTTTCTAACTAACCAGCTTAGGTTTACATTAAAATGGTTAGCTTCGGATGTAATTATGTTTCATTAACAACAAGCACTAACATAACGCATAAAAGCATTCTCCACTATCAATGCAAAATCGTAATAGTGATAGGTAAACGATTGACTGATGTGTGTCGTAAGTACGAAGAATATTAATGTGATTGCACAAGCAACCTATAGGACACGCAGTGACAATACGAGGGCATTAAGAGCCAGCCCAGTGACATACATCCATATATAGACCCAAATGCAATATGTATGAACAGCCTAATAAAACAAGGGCGGCGGTGGCGGTTGCTCATAGACTAAATTTTGTTTTTTTATTCATAGACAATAATGGATTGGTAGTATTACCTACAGCTTACAAGGGAACTGGTTGTTTTGATAAAATAATTTGGATAATCATTTTAACACAACCCATATATGTATGTAGGTATATGGTAATTTGGTTGTTACTAGTATTTATAATACCCAAGTTAGCGTTTTTCACGCGAACATTTTGTGATCTCGTATTGAATGATATTTTTTTACTACATTAGATAATTATAATGTGTTGGTTGGCTACAGTGCACATTACCCTATGCGGTAACCATAAATATGCATTACTTTACAATAACAGAGCCTAAGCGTTAAGTCCTTCTCGAAGCGAACATTGCGTGCATTAAAGAATTAAATTGATTATACATATATGTACTTCGTAAGTATGAGTTACAATTTGTATTTAAAAAAAGATTGAAATATAATAAGCAATGGAAGTGATGAATGAAAAGGGAAAGCCCATTAATGTATTGTTCAATAAAAGAAAATAAACTGTTGATGGCGGCCGTGGGACAAAGGTGGCGACCCCACAAACTTGGTTTTAGCTTTACACTGACCCCCCCTACACTTCAAAAAAAATAAAATTGCGTCCTCTAAAAAACGCAACCCCAAATGTAACTTTTCAATGGACTATGGGTAGAAAACGGCATGCGCAATTTCTCCTGAACAGGTTGGTATATTGAAATAGGACTGTTCTTGTCAGTTATAGGAACATGCTGTACTGTACTTTTAACTTTCATCTAGGTATTATCGTGCGATTAAAAAACTTGAGGATAGCAATATTTAGTACAAGAAGCTCTTTGCCTACCTCGTAAGAGACCAGGGGTAATAATATAGCCATAAAATGATAACCAAAAAGTTTGCCTATATATTTTTTTTGCAACTTACCAATAATATCATAATAGAAAACTTTTCATAATATAAACGTAGGTATAAATTTTTTTTTAATCGTAATGAATGTTATATCGTTGGACTCATTTTCTATAGCATCCTTGTCCTACTGACATGTATGGAGGTGACAGAGTTCACAACTCAGCGCAACGGCATAATGAGTGATAAATTGATATAAACATTATGAATATAAGCATTATATTATTTGTAAAACGGACGCGCGTGTCCGCCGCCGGCAGTGGAGGGAGGAGCGAGCTGGCAACACTGCAATGTTGCTCCAGTGTCGACTGATGGAGATGTACATACGAGTTTTCAAATGATAACAAACAGAATCGACTGTTCTATCCGTTAAATCATAATTACCAGAGTAAAAATCGATTGGCTGGCGTTGGTACAGATTGAGGCATTCCTCATACCCCATTCTAATTCCCAGCTCCGTTTAAGAATAACTGATGGTAGTTTTCCCATGTGAGGAAAGCAGCAAACGTATATACATACATATAGCAGTGAATGGATACAATACCTACATGTTATACACAACATTTACTTCAACATCAATTTTTTATATTATGTATATGAAAAATTTCACGTTTACTCGTGATCACGCCTTGTGGAAAGCGCATATGCTTTTTATTCTTAACACTTTCGGTGCTGCAAACAACCTCAACCAATTTCATTATATGGCACATATCTGCTCCATATAAATGAAATCGACGTTAATAAACGTTCTTTGCACGTTATTTTTTTATTAATTACACAAAGTAACGATGGCCTATGATGTCAACGCCTATGAACGTTTAGCCACAACACATACACACATTGATTTTGACGTGATAAGACGTTGCAGCACCGAAAGTGTTAAGATGGGGCACGCATGCATAGAAAGGACTTATTCACGCATGTGTTCTAAATTATATTCGTATGTGTCCGGAAACACAGAGGCTGGCAGTGCCTACATTACTTGGTCGTCTGAATTAGAAACGTAGAATCAGATCGTTTCGTTCTCGCAATAGGGATATCTGAAACACAAGGGCGGTTCCTGCTGTGAGTCCAGTTTTTCGGTATAGCAAAGGGGCTGGGGGGAAATTAAATCGTTCCGACGCGATCTTATAAATGTAGCCCCTAGAATATCGCCAGACGAGCTACATTGGTAACGCGCCTCATGGGCAATAAATTCGTAAATCGTTACATATATGCCGATATGATTATTGTTTACGGCAATCTGTTCGTGTGTATCGTAATATGAAACTTATTATTGTTGCGAATAAACGTGTTTCCGTATCATGTCTTTGAATAATGTTCCTCGTACATTTAACGTTGATTTAATCGTACGTAATTAAAGTAAGTGTACATTACGATTATAGTGAAAACATGTGGTTTGTCTGTTAGGTATAAATACTAACATTAATACTTTAGAACAACGTTGCTTAGTTTGTAGGTTCGTCGTGTTGAGAATTCTCTTTTCAATTCTCGGTGAAGCAAATATCTCATTCATCTCATCTCATATCATCTCGTAAGCGTTTGTGTTCTATCTTTATACATTTCTTTAGACTAAAGCAGATTCCGTATTAGACGTCAGATTATAGTCTCATTCACTCATTTAGTAAGATCCAAAACGTTTGAATTCTCATGGCTATATTTTGACTGGGTGCTATACGGTGTCTTTCAATTTCAAATAATAGGAGAATTGTGTAGTTACAAACGCGATCCTATTAAGTCCTGGACTGTATTTCTGTGATATATTAAAATTTCAACCAAAACATTTAACATTTCGTGGAATAACATTTTTTATACTACTTTTATTGGTTGCTTATAACTGAGTAGAACACCAACATGCTGTCATAAAATTTTGAATTTTTGGAAATTAGAGGACGAATTCAGCTAATCTGACATTTGTTTATCATAATAGTAAATATGTATAGAGCTAGCTGACCCGACAGACGTCTTTCTGTCAAAAACAATTGGATTTGGACAGTTCCTATTATACTCGTATTGTATCATATTATATCTGAACCGTTGCGTAGCAACGAACCCTGCGCGAACTATCATTATTGACATTAATTTAAAAAATAACACATCGGATGCTATGGTTACCACGAATGTGTAAGTAAAAAGTAACATGTCGGGTTACTATATTAACCAGGAACGCCACCTGATGCGAGAAATGTGAACTACCGAACTTCAAAACTAAATTGCTGATTTTAATTTAAAAACATTTTCTATCTGATAAAATTGTGAATTCATACAATTCTCGAATCAAGGCAATCACGTACACAAAATTTCATCAAAATCGGTCCAGTCGTTTAGGAAGAGTTCAGTCAAATACACACGAACACAAGAAATATATATATAAAGATACACATATAGGTATAGATTATTTATTTTAAAACTGAATGCCACTCCACTGTGTATATGAATACATGCAAATTAGATATTTAGATGACACACAATAACCCGCAAATTTTTCATTGGTCACATCAGTAAACGATTATAAACATAATCAATTTGTTTTGATCAATCAATCTATCGACCAACTAGTGCATAAGAGACTCGATCGTGTCACAGAGCGGATGTGTCGATTCATACAAAACGCGCGGTCATCGTCATAGTGAGTCAATTGATACATTAATCGCTCTATTAGTTAACTTCTTAGTCTGAAAGCGAGTCCAAGTTTGCAGGAAAATCGCAACCGCAACCGCACGCACACAAGTAAAATGTTACAATATTTATTATCCTTCACACATTGAAAAAACAAATTTCAGTGGAGGGGCGTTCATTTTTCAATTTTGAAGACCTCTAGATAGATATGCCGATTTCAAAGTCGGGCCGAAACACACCTAGCCGAAAAACGTAACCGATGGCGCAACACCATAAAGGGAAAGGTGAGCCGTGGAGGGGATTACG
>DWFO01003334.1:0-12436 GCA_018246595.1 Mimoniades nurscia nurscia | reverse complement strand
GAACTATAGCAACTCATTTCCAAACGTCTATGTCCTGCATGTAATCTGCAATTGAGTAGTAGGCTTTTTGACATAATTGAAGTTTAACGAATTTCTTGAATTTACAAACTGAAAAGCTTACCACTTCGTTTAGTAGTTTGTTATAAAACTGTATACTTCGACCTATAGTCTTGGACCTAAGACCTAACTTTGGAATTTCTTTCGCCGCTTCTTCTCCATAGCGAGGTATCTTCCTAAGCGGTGGTAGCATCATTTTGAAGTACAAAAAGTGTTCTTATGAACCAATTTTGAATAAATGAGGTTTGAATTTGAATATAAACGAGTTAGACACTTTATGAAGACTAATAGTGGGCACTGCAAGTTTATTTTTGTTTCTTAAATTTAATTGATGGAGATTGATTAAGGAGAGACACAAAACGAAAGTGTAAGCTGATGAACATTCAAAGTTATAACAAATTTTTCTTAGAAAATGAAGTTAATTTTGACTTCATTTCTTATGACATTTCTTTCTAAGACATGGATCTAAATATCAAAGGGCTGCTGCTAGTGATTTCAAATTCAAATTACATTTATTCAAAATTGGTTCATTAGAACACTTTTTGTACAATAAAATGAAACTACCACTGCTTCCGAAAATGCCTCGCTATGGAGAAGAAGCTGCGAAAGAAACTCCATAGGTATGTTACTGCATCTTTGAAAATAAGCTCTTATGTTAAAATAAAATTATAATTTTAAACCTTAGAACTTTAGCAACTCATTTCCAAATGTCTATGTCCTGTATGTTTCATAACACATTATCCAGTTTCTAGTTAAAAAATTACCATTCCCACCTTTCATTATAGTTTCCCTTCCATCACCATTCTTGGCCTGATTACTATTAGTGCTTCCAGCCATTTCAGCTGAAACCAAAACATATAGGATTAGAAACTTCAGTGACACATCAGTCAATGTCCCTAAACTAAACTGCTCTACACAGAACTTCCATAATTAAATCTTTAACGATATTTAACAATTTATGAAAACCCAACAGTTGAACAAACTGTTGCCTTCATTTCATATGTGGTCTGTAAGGATAGAGAGATGACAATGCTAGAAAGGTGATATTATATTCAACGGCATGAATTTGTTTTGAGCTTGTACACACATATTTTATCTCATGTAAATAGGACAATTTTTATAAAACAGAATGCACAGGAAAATTAGGGTCTAAGCATAAATATACATTGGATTTACGACAGAGGTCATATAGCAAAATACATTAGCACTCACAAATATTAAGTAAAAATGTCTGTTAGTATTCATTAAAAAGATCTTAACATTCCGACAAACAAGATTTTTCAAACAAATATTTTATATAAAAGACACACAAACCATACCCTTAGTGTCTGCAATGCAGCTATTATTTAGCAGTGTATCATAACATCTGATATTTATTACGATGACAGCCTAGTCAGTTTAATCATCCAGATCAAATGGTCCTAGATTAGATCGCCAAATCGAAGTATTATTAAAATACCCAGTAGCAGCATAAAGCCTGGATTTCCGCCTAGTTCTTGGCAATACATAAACTTAACTGGTGAGCCGTGGGAGTGTACTACACTCCTGTACCTACGACATTGTTTGGGATATTACAGGTGTAATGTTATAAAAAAAAATCGTAATAAATACAACAAAGATATTTAGTAAGACTAATTGTAAGATTTTTATTTTATATTAGCCTCCACAGATTACATCAGTACTGTAGTTAATTATGGTACATATACATACCCAAATGAAATCAAAAATGCTTAAACATTATACATCAACATCATACTGGGATTACTACTAGTACTGGGACTGTGATCATAAACTTTATTCTTTATTTTTTCCCATTATAAGGTCTTTGCTTCCTGCGTTCGGATACCACACCTTTGATCGGTAAAATATGTCATTGTCATTATTTAGCAACATCAATGTCGCACACTATTGTTCCGACAAAAAAAAAGTTGTAATCGCCCGCTAATATTATAAAATCACTTCGTGTACTTTTATAACAATTTATAATTACAAGATACATGGACAATTCATACTTTTTTTTTTTGCTCCCAGACAATGCGGAAAAGGGCTACCCTCCACGGGGAGGGAGGTGGTGACGCTCTAAGCATACCATTGCGACCGCTCGTAGTGGTTATGTGGGACTCAGGGGAGAAGCCCCTGCCTACCCACTAAACACCACCTTGGGGTTGGCTTTGACCCTAAGAGTCTTGAAGCCTTCGTCGGAGGCGCCCCCCTCTGGGTGAGTTAAGGGGCTGCTAGGTTTTATATACCATCGTATTTTGATTCATCTAATTATAAATAAAATTTGGGACAACTCACATTAGATTGGGCTATTAGACTAAGCTAAGAAAAGTGTGCATTTACTAAAGTAGCCAGTCAACTGACGAAATATACTTTTGACGTACTTTATGTGATTGTAGCAGTAATAGTCTAGTGGTTAGAAATATGACCTCGCACTCCGGGATCCCGGGTTCAAATCCTAGCGCGTAACTGTTTACAAAATGTGCGTTTTAAGATTAAATATCACTTGCTATAACGGTGAAAGAAAACATAGTGAGGAAACTTGTGCACAACTTAGAGTTCATAAAAAAAAATGTTCTCTAAGGCGTGTGAAATCTGCCAACCCGCACTTGGCCAGAGTGGCAGACTATGACTTGTTTGATCAAACTGTAACGACGTGACCAGTGTTGAAAGATCTATAGGTGCGATCGTGTAAGTAAATTCGTCAAGGCAACCCGTGTCAAAGGCGGATTGGTCCGTCATGTTATCCGGTTACGTTCCATGGGATCCTGTTCTGTTCGGGTCACGGCTACAGTTTCATTGAGAGTTGATAGATGGAGGTAGGATTTATCTTTTCCGCTGTTATTTACGATGTGTGTAATTCAAAATGGCGGGGATTTTCTTCATCTAAGATACAGTTGTGTGCATAGTCTGTATTCTAATGTGGTTATTCCTTTTTGTGTGTGCAATGAACAGCGTTATAACTATAATAATAGGTAATAAGGCGTGGATAGCTTATGATTTTGAAATTTTGCACAGAAATTTTGATGCTAGACGGCGTGCTTGGCCTGTTATATTAAGATAATGGTGATAATGGTGGTATACAGATTAATGTTGTAGGAAAAATTAGTATGCTGTGGCGTTATGTATGTAATAGTGGTACTCTTACAGACAAATCTTATTCAAACAGTGTCATTCCTTTAACAGTTTTCTCAATGCTCTATCAAGATTGAACGAACGTATTACTTACCCAATGGTACGTAGTTAGAGCCGTTTGGCATATTAGTTATTTGATCGTTCAAAATAGTTTAATTACTTGATAGTGCAAAACGGATTAGTTATTTCATCATTCGATCGATCAAAGCAGCTTAATCATAAGTTAAGATTACTATGGTAATTGAGTTTTTGTATGTTCTTTCTATAATTTTCCATGGCATAACAAGCACGTTTTTTTCTGGACTCTTTTGGACTGAACAATAAAATAATTAGTTTTTATCACGTCTCAACATGTGAAAATAGCTCAACACTCAACAAAAGAAAGTCACACTAAAGGCTACTAGGCATGCGTTTATTATACCTATTTGTATCGAGCTAAAGAGCCAAAGACCTTTTATATCATATTTCGTAGCTTTCAAACAAACGAGTACAACACAACTTGGAACATAAAGGAAATTATTAATGTCTCCATTTCATTACTCGACATTCCTCTGACGCGTGCCATCGTCAACGAGTGGCGGATAAGGTAACTATTGATTAATCAACTTCTAATTTAATCGACCCATGGGATCTTTAATGGTATTGGCTAAAGTTGACTGGCCATAGTTGACGCCGGGGGTCGTGGGTTCGATTCCCACCTACAATAAATATTTGTGTGATGAGCACAAGTATTTTTTCTGTGTGTGGGTGTAAAAAAATAAAGGAAAATATCCATTTAAGTATATATTTATATGTATATATGTAGTTTATCAGCCGTCTGGTTACCATACCACAAGCTCTCTTGACGCTTACTTGATGGCCGTGTGGAGATGTCCCAAGATATTATATTATTATTATTGGCTAAAGTATACCAGCATATTTTAAATGTCATCATTAGGTCCATGAATCAGACTCTTTCGGCGACTTATGTACATGCTAATTAATTATATTTCAAGTTCACTTATGATGCATGATACCTGTAGCTTCAGGCCACACCAATGAGAGAAGAAATAAACTAACATGTTTACGCTTTCATACCGATATCACTGATGGTATCTAATAAACAACTTTTTGAGAAGTTTTTTTATTGTGCTATATGACATGATTAATTCATTAGCATAGTAATTATCATCGTGTTGGACAGAATTCTTCAGTTGGAATGGGAAAACAATATTATTTTCTACTGAATAAAGTGAGCTGGCCGACCGACTGTACTCGCTTGAAGAGAACACTGACGGAACTCTCACATGCGCAGTTACCTTGATAGTAGAAAATAGTATTTGATTAATGGAATTGATAGAGTGGAGGAAAAAGTAATACTACGCCTGTAATCTCCTAAGACGTAGGCAAACAATTGTAGCACACTTACACGTTTCACCAGTTACGTTGACGTCCCACTATGAAACAACGGGTGAGCCTATTAGGATACACTCAATACAAATCCAGTCTCCAAGCCACTACTAGAAATTTCTACTAGAAAATCTTTTCCTAAGATATTTATATCCAATAGTATTCGAACTGCGAGTTCAACCCAGTTGCAAAATGCATACTACAAACAAAATTTGCACATTTCTGTGGAAAATTATGTATGTATGTTCTTAAATTTTACACGCGGTTGAGTATAAAGTATTCTCTGATATTATTTGCCTTGCTCCTGGCGTTTCTCGCTTATGGATGACAATAATGTAGAGTTCTTAAGAGAACACTAATTTACTGATTCAATTTGTCTAACAGCGCCAGAGGCACTCAATAAAACAAAATGTCGACGAAATCAGAGCTAGTGTGTTGTTTGTGTTAATGGAAAATATATTTTGACGGGTCATAATTAACCACATTTTCAGTGCTGGACAAGGGTTTTCTCTCAGAATGACAGGATCACGGCCTCAGTCTAGCCAATTACAGGTTGACTGACTTCGTTTGTCTTAGAGCAAAAAAAAAAAATTTTGGAGAAATCTATGACAAGCACGTTTCCCTGCGATGTTTTTCTTCACCAATATAGTGTCATATTTTAATCTTCAAATACGCATTTTATTCTTGTAAATCAATACGCCCCAGAATTTGAACCCAAGACCCCCGTAGCGACGGGCTGAATGTTATATGAATAATTTTTTTACAATAATAAAATGTACCTACTGACAATAACAATCACATACATATAATTAGACATAGACATAGATAATTAAAAATGCTATATATCTAATCAAGTAATGTTGTTAAAGTAATCTACTGATAAATAAATGGAACGGATGCAGCCGCTGTCGCCGTAAATCGGTCGGGAACACATCAATGGCAATAAGTTCTAAGTGCCTCACGTGCCAATTCGTGTTGCCAAACATAATAAATGAAACGTTAGGTGGGTACGAAAAGGAATTGTATTTACTCTCTTTTATGATGTTCTTTCTCTATTTCAATTATGTGAGAAAAACGAGTGTTCATACCTGAACACGAGAATCCTTGCATATTATGTATAATATGCAGACGATAGGTATATAATTTCAGATATATGTGTGGTTTTAGCTTTCATATTCATTTTAGTTTTAGACTTAGGGTCATAGGCGAAATATACATTTACTAGCCCTGAACGATTGTCTATTTTTGTTCGTGCGGGACGTTCAAGTTTATTTTATGTAGGGATCTTTACTAATGAATTACATAAAACAGGCTATAAAGCGAAAGGTCAAACAGTATGAAATATAGATTTGCAAAATTCAAAATAATATTAGCTCTAGCTTTGCAGTTATTATAGTCAAAGAATTCTTTAAACAACAAAATTTTTTTGCAATAATAACAACGATACTGAATGAATATTTAAAGCAAAATAAAATAAATTGAGGTGAAAAAACTAAGGTGTCCAATATTTAAATTTTAACTAACATCGCAAAAGTCGTATAAGTGTAAATAAAGGTTTCAATGCCATTTACAATTTACTCCAATAACATCTTTAACTAACATATAAACCTTTATTTTTATGTGCGTGAAATATTAAAAAAGAAGTCATGAGAATTTAAATTTCGCGACCGCCAAAGAAAAGTTTAAAATTAGTCATTTCCGTATGTTATCATACATAGGTGATTCGATTTACAGCTATATATTATTTAGGTGTGGTAAAATTAATCCTCGCATAAAATATAAAATTGCAATTTGAGTAAACAATTCTCATTAAACTAGCATCAAGTAATATTTACACAGATATTATTACTGCCCGATTCAACGTTAAGCGCAAGAATCCCGGATTAAAATTAATCATAAAGTAATACAAAGCAAATTTAAATTTTACGCCGAGAAATTATAATACCATATTTCACGGGAAACATACGGGCGGAGTTCGTGCTTTACATGCAACCATTTAGTATTTATTATCTGTATTTAGTCAGAGTTGTCTTATACACATTCATCTACATTCTACAGCATGCAGCTAAAACTTCGCATTAAAAACGGACCTTACATTTGACCTTTCATGATAGCTGTAAAATATATTGCTTTAAAGTATACAACCTATTAGTATTTAAAAAAAGAAATAAGAATTTTTTTGTGTACTTTTTTGATGAACTATTAAGTTATAGAAAAAGCATAGTGGTCGAGAAAGCTGTATCCAAATTAAATTACAAACATTAAAATGAACGAATTCACTGTTATTGCAATTAAATATTCCCTTTTATATTCCCTTAAATTAAATAGTCCCTTTCTAAATAGATAAATGAGATTTTTTAAATATACGGTAATTTAAACTTTCAATTCGGTCATTGAAATTTTTCGGACATCACAGGAAAGATTGAAGGCGAAACTGTCTGTTTCACGGACAAAAGAAGAGTAAATGTTAAAGCATATTTGTGTAAAATATTAACACGTATGTTTTTACTTACAACCTAAAAAGCTTTATTAACGTAGAACATTCTGCGCATTTGAAATATGGCGACTAAATCAAGCACGGTAAGCCACTCTGCTGCTCAACCGTAAAATTATTTTGAAACATTTAAAATATACCAGAACGGTCTGTGACAAGCAAAATAATACAGGCTTAGAAATAATTACTTTTATTTGCTCTTTGATTTATTCATTAGAAACAATTTCTAACTGATTAACTTGATCTCCGCCGTAATTATTAAAATTGACAAGTTAAAATTTGAAACCCTATATTATTATAAACATTTTGTAAACGGGGGTGGAGGGGGGGGGGAATAGTAAGAATAGAGCAGTATTAAGATTAGTACAGAATATGCAGAGCAGTACATGAATAAATGTAGCTCTACGATTCTTTTTGAGCACTCAGAACGTGTTTAAACAACGCATGATACTGTGCATAGTGTGCATAATGTAATAAATGTTATCTATGCCAAAAACGAAATAGAAGTAGAATTTGTGTGAGAGAAATGAGAGAATTAAAAAGTATAGGTGGTGGTGATGGAAGCAAACGTAGTGACTGAGATTAGGAAAAAGATGCTGAGAGGGTTGGTGTGTAGAAAAATTAATGGCTTTTGCAAAGTCGGTAAAAGAAGACTTTTTTTATTGACGGGGGAGCACCTTCAAAAGGTACACGGTACCCTGGGAGAGGTACCGGGTTATGTGGGACTATTACCGCACAAGAACCCCCTCGGTGGCCTTCTTCAGCGTTAATTGGAGGACTCCGGGATCTCCAACGGAACGCACCGGTGGATAGAAGAAAATCTAGGTGGTCGTATTGCTATGGAAGCGGTGACATTCTCTAAAAGCGTCATATATAAAGTACCTTAAATACGTGACTTATATACAACTTTTTGATAAAAGTATAAAAAGCTAAAGAACTTTGTGAGCCGCCTAGCTGCTTATATTCTTACTTTTACTGGAAATCGTGTGATAATTGTACGTATAACGTATGTACCTGGATGTATGTATGTGAAAACGACAGGCTGAACTTAATAAGTGTGACGGCGGGAGATAAGTGGCATAATAATTATTCTTGTAATTTAGCTTATGCATATAATACATGATTAATTTAGCTGAACAATAGCTTATGTGCTGAAACAAGGTTGTATTACTAAGGTTAAGGAAGTATTACTTTTATATCTTCTATAGTCTGCAGGAAGGTATTGCAGACAAGCCCTAAATCGTTAATAAAATTATGCCTGCTAAATACATTTTTTATTTTAATAATATACCATATGTACACATTTTGTAACTCATGGTTTAACGCATGAAACTTGGTACGGTGAAATACATATATAGATTGAACTGTACGCAAACAACGTGTAATTTTGTTACACGTGTTGCAAATGTACCCTCAATTTCCGTGTTTTCGATCGAACAGCCATTAAAATACACGTGTCCCACAATGTAACTTAACCGTTAGATCGCAAACACGTGATTGCTTAGTGTTTATTTTGTACACTATTTGTCCTGTAGATAGGTTTACTTGGTTTTGCTAGGAGATTGGTGATTACTTGCAATCCGTTTAAACCGCCACGGTTTAGTGTCGGTCTCTCACCGCAGCGGGAAGAAGCCTCAAGCTAGGGATTGCAATGGCGCAGCGTTTGCAATCCCGCAACGGACTAGCGGGATTGTGAGATTCCGGGTGGCTACAAAAACTGCAGAACTGCCGGGGTTATGTTACATGATTATAAAAACTTCCGTAAAATCGTAATATTGTTTACATAACAAATTGTTTGTTCTGTATAATCAATAAATTAATACAATACATTTATTTAAATTAAAAACATTAATGACAAAATTATGCCAAGTAGAAGTTTTTGTTCTTATCAACTTGATTTTATGCAACGGAATTTTTGCAACGGCCCACTAATACTATTTTCTCGACAAATACGAATCGACCGTTCATAGTACAATTCATGTTTTCATTCCTCTAACTGCTGTAGGCCGTCCCGCGCGGCCTCATCTCACTAGCAACGTTTCAACCATGTTTGTGTAGATGTAGCCACGTAGGTATATTTATGGAAAATACGTAACAAACAAATGCACGGATTAGTAATACTAAATGTTGCATTGCATTATGTATATTATGTTAATTGTAAGCAATCCATGCCTGCCTCGTTAGTCGTGTTGGTTGCAAACGCGATTACCGATCGGGAGGTACTGGGTTCGAATTCCGTGTCGGGCAATATTTGGTTTTTCTGATTTAGATTTTGTAGACTTCTAGAAAATCTAAATTGGATGCACAAATCCAGGCACCGGGCCTCTAGATCCGGGGCCTGGATTTATGCCCGGTTTATGGCAGCAGACTCACCACGTATTCCATGGTAGGACGTATACGTACATGGTGAAACGTGGGAGTGTAATACACTCCTCTGCTTACCTCTTCGGGGAATACAGGCGTAATGTTACTTTTTTTATACTTACTACTTTATTTTATTACTGTCGTTGGGTAAACACACTCAGCTCATAATATTTTTTTTGGGATAACGTGGAATGAGAAGTCACGAGATTATTTCCCGTACAGATGTCCAATATGTACAGACGTTGCTGTGCCTAAATATATTGCATTAAAATTTATAATAATTCTGTATCGATACACGGGCACAATGTATGGTGAAATACGAGTACCTACATCTCCATCGTGGATTGCATTTCCAGGTCACGTAGGTAGGTCAGGTACGTGCAAGAAATAGAGACATCGTCTTATATACCACCACTAATATCGTTAGGTTCTGAAATCATTCTTTATTTTAGTATCGTTTTGTACGTCGTAAATTATGTATCCAAAGTGAGAAGTATACAACATTTTCGCCGCCTAATCCCGAAATTCCTATTCATTTCGGTTATATGCAAGTACGACATTGAACTACTGCGAACTTTAATCTATGACCATCCTTCTGCACGATTCCGTACCAATATATCGCGGTTAGAATCTCGTTAATAACAGTTATAGGGGTGTAATTAAGTAAATCGTTGCTTCGTAATTACATTGGCTTGTGGAAATAACGTGAACGATCAGTGTACGGATTTTCAACTTATGGGTATTTTCGTTACTATAGTATGCAGTTCAGTGGCTTAATGTATGAAATGTATAGGAGAAATTCGCTGTAGTACTACGGAGTCTTGATATGTGTTTGGGGTACGCCAAAAAGCATGTTCCCAGGCCATAGTGATAGGTATAGCATTACATGTAAATAGTAAGAGTGTACTTATTACACTTCTGTGCCTATAATTTTGCGGAAACACAAGTGTAGTTTTATGTTTTTATAGAAGAGCTCTTACCGGATGTTTGTAATAAGAGAGACGACACATTGTAGGTACGTTCTTTGAATTATTCCATGTCTTCTGTAATTAAAATATTTAATGAATATACAGAATAAACTAATATAGTCGAAGTAATACTTCAAGTAAACGGAACTTTGTCACATGGAAACACCTATTACGAACAATGCCATAAAAACAGCAATCGTTTTAATAAATACTCGGGCCCACGTTCGCGGAATACTCGTTCGCCATATAGTCGTGTTAAACAAACAAGTACTTCAGGTTAACACAACTCAAACATTTATAAGTTAAATGAGGATTTGTCGCACATGGGCTTCGTTGCCGAGTAATGACATTTTTACGTTAAAACAATTTGTTCACAAATATTTCAGTCGTCCTTTACTGTTTATATTCATTTCACTAACATTGTTTCGCTGGAGACGTTGTAAAATAGTTGTCACGTGACATCATATGTTAAATCACGTGCTTGGTTCTGTGTGTTATTATTCAATATAAAAAGCCTTAAATGGCACGTCACATATTTGTCATGCTTGATAAGTTGGAACGCGGCGAGTGTTTAAATATTACTATCGCTGTAGTATTTTGTGCACTCTTTTTTTTAATATTTAGATTTTGATAAAATTTTCTCACGGACTTAAGATTCAATTTTTATAAAAATTGACAGCATCATCTGACTGTCTTATATTTTTCTGTTGGATAGGGGTCTCCTCTCAGAATGAAAAGGGTTAAGGCCACAGTTTGTTATACTGGCCAAGTACGGGTTAGCAGAATTCACAAGTCTTAGAGCATTATAATGACGAACTCTAAAGCGTGCAGATTTGCTGCACCTCCATCATCATCATCAACTGCATCATCTTGCTTTCATCGCGATGTTTTACTTAACCGTTACAGCAATGGCTATGTAATCGTAAACGGCACTTGTAACTTCGATCACAAACCACTAAGCTGTTTCTAAGTTAATAGCTAAGTGGCAAAGATTTCAGTCTCCTCTTCTGAGGATTTGGGGTTTCAATCCTGGCACGCGCCTTTTGCATCACAAAGTTGCGAGAAGCAAAAGTTTGGGATGTAATCTACACTTTCGCTATATTGTTCTCTAAAGTATGTGATGTATGTAGGTCAAACTACTCTTGGCCAACGTAGCATATCTATGGTTTTAATTTTTCACACTACGCAGGCTTGTCGTTTGCTGTAACGAACAGACAAGATTAATTCTTTTAAAACCATTAAATTTTAATGAAATAATTTTGTGATCGTATGTTTTGAATGAATTACATCAAACATGGCTGATCAACATTTTTGCCGTTGCATTAGGCCTGTCAAGACCACGATAGAAAATCGAGACTTACACCTACACATAGTAAGGACTAAATTTGCAACAGTTGAAATAAAATCTCCAGATTGAATGCCATTGGATTTTCAAATATAATTTTAAAAAGCTTCTGGCATTTGTGAATCAAACGACTAAGCAATTGTCGCATCTTACACTCATCTAAGGGTTCATTCACAATAATTGTAAGCTTGAAATATCGTTTTCAATATTCCAGCACGACAGAGCTATGAGGGCTTGAATCAGAAATTGTACGGTATTCTAAAATACTCAAACCTATAATATTTATCCCACGGGAACATAGAAAGCCCAGTTACCATAATGATATTATAGGTATATTAATTATGCCATCCTCAACTCAGAAACTTGAACGGTATACTCCTAGTTACAGGTAATTCATCAGATGTGCGGTTCCGATACAAATATGTTGATATGTATAGACATATGTACACGGTAAAGCTTTGTGGATAAACTCCTGTGTATTATACATAAAACATTGTTTTATTCATTAAAACATCGTCTCAACATGTTAAATTACATAATTGTATCTTCCACCTATTTCTAAAAAGTAACATCACGCCTGTAATCCCCGAAGAGTTAGGCAGAGGATTGTAGAACACTCCCACGTTTCACCAGTTACTTTTAAGTCCCACGATGGAATAGGTGGTGAGCCTATTGCCATATACC
>DWFO01003333.1:0-12437 GCA_018246595.1 Mimoniades nurscia nurscia | reverse complement strand
CATTCGTATTAATTTGTCTTAGCGTCTGAAGCAGCATGTAGTTTTCATCTAATGAAATCGAGACACCAATTTTGTTTTAAGTATGCTACGTATGCGTATAAATATTGAACGTACCGAGTATTGAGCCGTGTTCTACGAGTATATAACGCCCCAAGAACGTATGTGAAGCGAAGAACTAAAATTATTTACATAACTTTAAAATTAACAAATTAAGGTTATACTGGGTTTGTAAGGAACACATCGTTTAGTGGAAACTGAACATTAGAACAAGAAACTTTAATGAAACTGTAAATTTGAATGGAAAAAACAACTTGGTGAAGAGGTACATGTCATAAGTATACTTGTTATTATGACTGTAGGAAAGCAGCCAGTATCCTTTTATTTTAATTCAGAATACTATGATAATGAGAGTAAAAACTACATAAAAGTTGACGCAAAGTCCTTTCAATAATGAAACCTGAAAAGCTGATGGATGAATGGTCGTCAGGCCACTTTTCTACAATTAAAGTGGTACATACAAAAATGATACAGTTTTTCAAAATTTTCGTAACCGTCCCCTTCAGCATTGTAGATAACAAAAGCGGTGTTGAAGAATTCCGGATACGTAATTGTTTTTTTTCTCAAAAGGGACAATTTAACGATATGCAGTCACCGCGTATTCTTTGAATGTTGAGCTCTCTTTTGAAATAGTAATAATTTATATAACATTTTATTTACAAACATTTCTTACAATAAATTTTAACAAGTTACTGGCCCTCTTTTAAGCATTCAATGCCTATGCCAGATGAGTCGTAGGGGTTTTTGTGTTTGTGGATCTGCAGTTTTATTATAACATGTATATTGTTAGATTTGTATTCACTGGATATTACTCTGATTGATAATTACGCGTTCTTCCTACGTTCTTCTCAATTAATTATGCCAACATATGCGGTTTGTTACTATCTTTCTTGTAATATAATATGCATATTATAAATAACGCTCAAGCAATTATGCTATAGGTACACCGCTGAAAAGTAATGGGATTCTCTTTACGACTTATTTAGCCTGAGGAATTGTTCTTCATTTTCATAATGCCACGGGGTTTTCTTCTAAACAATCCCATTACTCAAATGTTTGTATTTGATTTTCAATAAATCTGTAATCGATTCTTTTTAATACGAATAATGTTTACTTATAAAATTAAAGCTACATTGGAATGATTGTATTACTATGGGTAGAAGTTAATTCAGCTATTTTTTATTTCATTAAAGAAGTACATATAAAAAACAATCTCTTTTGAATCCATTCATGGCAATAATTGATAATTGAAGTATATACTCACTATAATTTTTATTATCAAAAACGGCAGCGAACGCTATATCCGGAGCTTGCTCCGGATATAGCGGTTAATTTTAATAGCATATCCTTGGATATGCTATTAAAATTAACCGCTATTTATAGTTTAAGAGTGATACATTTCATGCAAACTATATAATGGTTATGTTAAGATTATCGCCCCAGCAGTTATGCATACAGATCGCTCTGATACTAGTTAATTTGACGCAATGCAGGTTCTGAAGTTGTTATTATGAATATTCACTTTATATTATGTATACCGGCATTGTATGTTGCAGGAATCCGCCAAGTAAAAGTTTGACAATGTCTATGTAGCTTAGGCCCACCGCAGGCTAACTTAATTAATTTTAACATTTATAATGGATCCTGCTATATATGTACATGTGCTTTATACATTTAAATACCATAAATGGTTTTAAGATATATATTTTTAAAAATTGTATCGTTATGTACTAGAGAGCTGTACAATATGTCACCTACACTGTATTATTATTAAAAATATTACATCACTAAAATAAAAATTCGTTCTTCATAAATATTGTACAAAAAAATATTGCACCAAAAATGTTTTTCAACTACACAATATTTTTTATTGTAATGACAATTATGATTAACTAAGGAAATGAATTATAAATTGATTTGAAATTAGTTATGTGTTAATATTAAACAATAGAATAATAATATATACGTAAGGACTGTAAAATTTACCGAAATAATCATAAGATTGTGCGTTTCGAAGCTTTACTGTCTGTGGATCTATTATAAATAATTTCATCGTAATTTTGTAGTCGTAACGATTACACTTAAAGTTGGCTTTAGGGAGAGTTTACGTACTTATTACAAACAAAAATTTCTTAGCCGAATAACTAGTTGTGTCGTAAGAGATAGTTTTGTAATAACTCATAAATTTCAAACTATGACGTAAAAAAATATAAAGCTTTTTATTTGAGTGATATATAAACGGAGTATTATTTACATATTACAGAAACAATGTCAACAGACGAGTCAATTACATACAACTTTATAATATGAATGGAGAGTGGGATGCACGAAAGGAGCCTCCCCGAGCGTCCACTATGTCTGATGAAGTACGAACATATACTGCCCGGCGCACCCTGGACATTGCGACTAATCCTTTCACAAGGATGGCTGATCACTCACGATCAGGTACCGACTCGTAGGAGAAGAAAAAGAATACGAATGGCTGTATTTGCAAACATATTACATCAACAACAATTACATAATTTTATGTAGGTACGTCAATATTATAATTGGATGTGTTCAGTTCCAACAAGTTTTTTTACATAAAGTATACATATATCAAAGTAGAGTATTACAGTAGGTAAACATAAAAACATCGTGTAATAAAATAACATTACAATTAAGTTCTTTGGTTTCAACTTTGGGTGTTTTGACTAGAACGAACACTATCCGTGGACCATCACAGCAAATTCTGGTCTGGACCTGGAACGAAAGATACATTATTCAACTCATGGATCTCTTTTAGTCTTGCTTTGAAAAATATCTGAATTCTTATTATTATTACGAAGGAATCACAGGTCAGGTCTTGTCATAGTGTATCAATGAAATGAAGGTACCAAGGACAGAAAATCATCTCATATTAAATCTATTTAATGATCGCTCTCCTACCCATGCCAAGATCTTACTACCTTGAGTTTAAAGGCTAGGTCAACATTTGTATTCAACATGCCGAGACAACATTTTTTCTGATATTGTACTTTGCGATAATAAACTAAAACTACGGGTCAGTTTTACAGCTCCACATTAATTAAAGATTATTCGTCAATAACTTGAATCAAAATAATTGGTACAGCTTACCATCGTTCGGATCACGTCATTCTTTTTAGCCCACAATTATTTGAGTTAAAGCTGACAGCAAAAAGATGTTGACAGCTGTATAAGTGTACACGCCTGTAACAGAAATGCTAGTATCAATATCAAAAATTATGTATCGATATGTTTGGAATATAAATCATTACAATGGAAATGGCAACAATTTTTAGGTAGTAAATAAATATTTTAATAACTATATATTGATAAAAATATTACCACATCCTTATATTTTTTATTTCATAAGATAAAGGTTCTTTGTTGTAAGGTTCGAGAATGTCAAATTAGTATTGATTTAAGTGTAGGCTATAGAGGTCTCTGTATAAGAAGTAAATTGCATTTGCTACAAAAAGCTATAGTAACAGAAACATCATCGCATTCTACGCGATTACACTTATATACTATAAACAGTTATTTTCCTGTTAATTGTTTCATGAATATTTATATACATGATTATATTATAGTTAGTACACGTATCCCATATCGGTGCTTTGCTTAAATAATTAGATAACACCAAAAAGCTAATTTTACAAGAGAGCTAGTTAAGAATGGAAATGCCCGCCCAACTGAACAAATCACATAATGACTTTTTATAAAGCCACACAGTCATTTTTGCTCATAGGAAAATTTTAGACATATTAAAATATGGGCTATTTTGAATTAAACTGTAATATTAACTTTAAATTGATGAATTTTGAATTGTGCAGGTATTAATGCAAATCAACGATAGGTATACAATGCGCGCTGCAACCACCAGGAGCTCATGAAGAAGGACCTGGTATAGGTCCGTTGTATCTACGTACATGGTTACATATATTTTTATATGATATTGGTGCTTAATTTACCTTAATAGTAGGAATATAAATATCCTCTTTATAAAGAAATGATCAATTTATTACCTTTTGAACCAATTGCCGCTGCTAGTTGCATATCTTCTGCCGTTGGCATTTCAGGAGTGGTGCTTATTGGACCTGTTAATAAAAAACATAATAAGTAACGTAAACTCACGCCTGTAACTCCGAACAGGTAGACAGAAAGATTGTGTGCACTCCTACATTCCGTTAGATACGTTTACATGCTACCAATGAATGGTGGTTGAGCTTATTGCCACACACCGGGCACACATCGAGACTCCAAGCCACTCAGAAATCAGTAGCACCCGACACGGAATCGCGTCCCGCAAGTAACGACCAACAATGGCACTATGGAATCACTCGACTAAGAAGCAGCTGGGGCAAGTAACTAAGTAAAAAGTTAATAGTAATAAAACTGCTGATGCTTACATTCCTTAGGGCTGTAATACCTCAAGCCTTTTTAGACTTCATACATTTCAATTTCGTGTGTATAAATTAGCCTAAATAAAAGTGGTTTGGTGATTTAGTGATACAGTACGAACACGTATCTATAGAATTAACATCGAAATATGTTGGTATATCACACACCACTCTTTATTGAAGCCCTAAAGATCTTTATCTCATACTGGGTCCCACGAAGAATGAAAAAATTGGAATAGTATCAACTGCAGGAAATGTTTTATCTCTTGCCTACAGTTTAGAAAGCTGTGCAAACATACTTTCCGGTGATAAAAAGCTTAAATTGTCTCGCAAATTTTACTACGAAATTGTTATTTCGCGGCTACCCCAACTGACCTTATCTTTATACCCAGAAATATTTTAACAATATTAACGTTCATTGACTTGAGCCGCAATTAAATTAGCTGCTCTGAATTACTAAATAAATTGTGCTCGGATTCATTCTTACGGAATCCTAATTATAATGTATTTTGTACTAAATGGATGGAAATTATGTTTAGGATTGCCTTCTTGTGTTTGTTTTTCCAATAAACAAAATTTGGGGACACAGTTTTTTTTTGTTATTTGGAAAGCCGATTCACAAATGTGCCCACATGTAAAAAATATTCTCACCCGTAATGAAAAGTTCATAAGCGTTTATCTCGCTCAGTTTTGATTTCTAATTCGAACTATAAGTCTATAACACAACATAGCATCACGCCTATACTCTGACGAAGAGAAGTACAGTACACTCCTATGATTCCCCAATTATGTTATGTACTCGTATTATGTCCGATAATAAAGTAGGAAACGAGCCTGTTGTGATACACCGGGCATTAACTCAGTCTCCGAGCTACTACTAGGATCTAAGGAGTCTTGTAATTTAATCAGGTAAGGACGGGGTGTAGGAAATTTAATTATTGTATATGGAATAGGCCCACCACTTATTCCATCGTGGGACTCAAAAGTAACTGGTGAAACGTGGGAGTGTTCTACATTCCTCTGCCTACCTCTTCGGGGATTACAGGCGTGATGTTACGTTTACGATTTTATTCATTTTATTTTGGCTTACCATTCATTGGTGAAGCACTAATGGATGTAGTGAATTATTATAAATTAATAAGCGATAAGATAAAGAATGTCTTAAGTTCGTAAAGATGAACATTGTAGACACCATACATCACATGTTTCAATCTACTGCTGTAATATGACGAAAGTTGTGGAGAACTTTCCGAGTCATTCTTCGGTTCGACTTGAAACTTTGCCCAATATTATAAAGATGGTCTTGAAAGCAGTTACTCTAAGGGAAGTTTAATGCCATTAATGTAAATTTTATCTCGATAACGTTACATACCTTAAGATTGCAGATTTGCAGGTATATAAAAGAATGAATGTATCATTCATATAAATACTCGTAATAGGTGCTAGTGGCTTGTTGCAAAAAGTAGGACTTTGATTTTTTTATTATTGACACTAACGACACACGCGTTTTATTAATTGAATGTTGTCTAGGATGCTTGGTATTAAACAGTACGGTAGATATACATTTCATTGAGATAATCATTTTCGTTACGAATTTCCGCATTCAACGAATACGAATTATCAAGTTTGAAAACTAAATTATTTACGTTACCCTTTTATGTTCGAGAGGGTACTTTCAGATTTAAATTATTATGATTAAACCATGATCATTAATTGCATACTAGTATAAGTATAGTTTCCTGAAACAACAGGAACGAGTCTACATTTATCACACAGAGCCTGAAGGTGTCATTGGAGACCTCTAAATTGTCGATAATAATTTGCCCGCCCGAGGGAAATATGCCCTCTTTCAGTACAGTCGCGATAAAACCCGCAAGATTTACTCTAACCTTTCTGGCTTTGAAGATATTTTACCTGGTGAGAATTTTTAAATTCCCAATGCTATTATATATAGACACCAGCTTTTGTATTGCGGAATATTCTGATAGTTTGCTAAAGTTGATAGTAAAGGCTATGTGTAAGCAAGTATCCCAATTTAGTTTTCTTATATAGGTAACACTCCGAGTACACATAAATCTACATGAATATAAACTGTATTTTACTGTGTAATTCCAAGCAAATTATTACCTGGGTAATAAATGGCTTCCTTCCGTACCGCGTACTTAGCGAGCGGTATCCGCAGCGTGCAGATGAACTCGGCGGGCGTCGGCAGCTCCGCGTCTTGCAACGTCACCGACGCATACGCCGAGTAGCGCCCGTTCACTAGTTCAACGTTATGCGAAACACCTTCTAGTCGCCTGTGAAACAAACGTATTATTCAGAGTGTATCCAAAGACATGAACAAAAAAAAATATTTTGTAATGTAAAAAAAAGGATTCTTTAAAGACCACTGCTATGTGACCACCGTCCATGCGAAATCCTGCATAAAAATACACGCACACATTATCTATAGTATTTAGTCATATTTCAATATAATACAAATTGTATCATCATATTTAATATTACTTTAAATCAATTACTGTTTTCACAATTGGATATTTGATTATTTTTTTTGCAATAGTTGTAAAGGTCATATTAAGTATATAAGTTTTATTACAAACCTAACTTTAGTTTTTTTGTGCGCTGTAATTTAAAAGTTATATCAAATTAAAATAAAAGTTTCAATTCCAGTACCGAAAAAACGCCGACAGTTCCCGAATAAAGACGAGCAGTTGTGTCGTCCCAATGTTAGCTTTCGATACGCACTCATTTAAGTAGGCACTACAATACTCATAAGAATGCCCTCAAAGTATCAATATTTACTCATATCGATATTCTTTTTATTTTTATGGGAATAATATAAAACAGCAAAAAATTCTTGGGAGTGATTTATATTCTTGTTTATTAATAAGTTAATGTAAATAATACCAATGGAATTAAAAAGTACAATAATAAATATAAAATTGATTACTTTTTTCAAATTCAATGTATAATAAATAAAATATTAAATAATTTAAGTACTACTTAAATGAGTACATAATTATCGATACGTTATTGGTATCGGAACATCCCTAGACAACTGTTGCTTTAATATTATGACGTCACAAGCGTTGTGGCTAATCGTAACGTGTTTCTAGTCACGTGATAATTTGTAAATTTCATAATTGTTTAATTGTTTCTAACTGATTAAAAAAATATAATATCACAGTTTTAAACGTTAAGTATTCATATTAATAATAATAATGTTTTAAATACATTAAGAAAATCTATTTTGTTTTTCTTCTCAATCCCAATTAAATTTTTCCTGTATGAATTGTTCCTATTGTTTTGTTTAATTAAATTTTAATATTTTTTTTGTTTATTTTTTACATTGTATACCTACTTATAACTAGTCAATATACATATATAATAATTCTTGTTCTTTTTGTAATATCTTTGTAAAATTAAGAAAGGTACCAACGCGAGCACAATATTCTTGGCCGGTGCTGCAGGTGGCGAGAGAAAACGACTTTAATCTCGCAGGCTGCTGCCAAGTGCTTTATGCACTTTTGCATTCATCATTTCTTATAGCTTACACCTCTAAGCTTTTGACATAGCTAGCTGGCGTGCCAGCCAGCGAGAGTGCTAAATAACTCGCTACTGCATCATAAAACACAAAAAATCATCATATCACGCCTGTATAGAGCTGGCAGAGAAGTATAGTAAAATCCCCAAGATTCACCTGTGGTTTTATACGTCACACCATAGATGAAGGAGCTATACGTTGCTATACGTTGCTATACGTTGCTATTGCTATACGTTGAACACAAACCCAGATTCCGAGCTATGGCTAGGAACTTTAAATTGGTAAAACTAGTCACTACAGTACTGTAGTATTTGAATATTGAATTTATCGATATTCATACTGAGAACAAATAAGACTTATATAACAGCGTCTCTTGCTACGAGCTGATTATCAGATACACCAAGAAATTCAGTGAAAACAAATATATGTATGTACATATGTAGATAGATACATGCAATATTGCGCCTTCATGAAAAGCGATGATTGGCATGTGTCAGGAACAGAAAGACGGTTTGCGGTAACTTATGTTAAAGCCACTTGACTAAAGTTACGTAATAATTACAAGCGTCCCATAGAGGCTCGTTACGCATTTAATGGACGAAGCCTCATCAAATTAATGAGAAACATGTATAGGAACGGAAACAGGAAATTAATTAAGAATGAATCGTTCAATCCCCATGGAATATTATGGAACTCTTAATATTAAATATCCTTCGGATATACTTTCATTATCTATATACTGTATTAATTAGTCAGAAATTTATTGCAAACAATCCGTTAAAATTGAGTATGATTTATCACATTTTACTTTTATTTACATTTATGACATCTAGATAAAATATTTTTTTTTTGAACGAATTATTTAAAATTGATTTTGAATGAATTATTTAATTTTTTTAAACAATTTAAACACTGTAAAATTTAAGGGTACCGTTAGGAAATTATGTCAAAAGCAAAATATATCTCAAAATTATAGCACATTTGACAATACTTACTGTAAGGCACTACAAAGGTAGAAATAACAACAATAATGTTAGTGATTGTGATTAAATATATTTAGCTGTATGTGTATAGGCAATATACATGTTGCGGCTGTTGTACGGAATATTCTTGTACGGACGAGTTAAATTGTGTTCGGTAAACTTTTACTATTTCGTCAGTTCAACTTTTACTATTTCGTCAGTTATCAACGACTGTCAAAATTAAATAATTTGTTCAGTTACTATATTACTTAGAAAATCAGTAATATTGCGCCTCATTAGAAAGTAAAGCTAAAAGTATCATTTATATACATGGCTTTTTTATCTAGACAACCAACGTACAGAACAAAAGGAATATTTATTTGTAATATACATATATGCCTCCCCTTATTACGTTTAGAGGGCTAACTTATATAGACTCTGATGAAGGGGATAAAAATGTAACTTACTTCTCAGGCGTGGATAGTATGAGGCTGGGCGCAGGGAAGGCTCCATCTGCAGCGCAAATCACGTTGACGGTGTCGTCGTCAGTCTTGTTCTGTATTAGTCTGAAGTTGGTCTCCGGCACTGTAACATATTTTTTACATACAATATTTTTAAATTATAACATTATGGGATGTTGTTGTACATGGAGATAAATAAAAGATGGGACTTTGCTACCCAGCAAGAAATTATATATAATTAGACATATTGAAGAATTGAACCGAGGGTGCCGAGAGCAGCAGTAACCTGACCGCTTATCGCAAAAATTATTATAGATTTTAAAGGAAAATTAATTAAACCACAATCGATATGGTGTTTAGATAAACGAGTATTGTCATAATATAAAATCAAATACATATATGTAACATTGGAAACAACCATAGCCATTGTACGGAAATTTGCAGGAATCGGGACATTTTCTTTATTTTGTCGTGTAATAAACTAAATGTTTTTTTCATTCTTCATTTGTTCTCGCATCTTGTGTTTCATACGCAAACATCTCAACCATTAAGGCGGCTCGCTACTTGAATATTACCTACGAGAAAAACAAAAGCAATGTTCCACTTCCAACAGAAAGTTTTTTTCCAGCTGTGTTTTATGCCTTTCTTTGAATAAAGGGCGGGCGTTATGCCAGCAACGTACGACATATCGGTGAATTTCTTACTTTTATGGTGCTAAGCGGACACATTTAATAATTAAGTATAGATAGATAACTATAGATAACTGAACGTAAAAATAGAATTAGCATATTTTAGAATTATACAAGGCTCATACCAGCTTTTGCTCCACAGTATTGAACAAAATTAAATATTTACAAGTACAGACTAGACAATTTCTAACAAGTATTAAATATTCCTGGATCACGATTTTTATGAACTGAGGCGAAGAGGTGCGCCGCTTTCGTAAACGAAATTTAAGCTTAACGTATAGTTTTCAATCAGTCAGTCAAGCATCAAAATATCCGTGAAAATTATTATCACAATAGTAATGACGACGTCCTATAAAATGTGTCGTCACTTGCCTCAGTGATAAATCCTTTTCCACAATAATACGATCGTAAATCTGAGAACTGTCAAAAAGTTCCGCGTAGTTGGCACGGTACCCGGTCGCTCGGGTTTGTACCTGTTACCTAGGTACGTATTCCTTGTACTTATAGCATTTTTATATAGGTATTGCGGACATCAACGGCTACTTAAAATATTTCATTGAACGCCTGATTTTCGTTTCAATAACTAACGTTATAGGCAAAGAAATGTTTACCCGAGGATTAAGATTCCTGTTGAGGTTTGACATTGCTTATAGCATTGGGTTTTCTGTCAACGTCTGACAGTCACCGAAAAATGACTATTATAAGTAGTGGTTATCATTTTTCTGGACTGTAAACACCAGGAACGGGTTATAGAAAATTGTAAATCAATCCAATGTATAAGTCTTCTACATGTTACGAACATCATTTTTTATTGGAGCAGTTATTTGCCTTGGCGGGCTTTGGTTAGTTCGATACATATTATGTCATTTCAAATGTTGACAAAATAGTCATTAAGTTTCACTAAAAAATCTTTAGAAGCAAAATAGGCTATTTCAGGTGGCATTGCATGCATTAATGTACATTTAGTGAGTTATTTAATGGATTTATATACGTTTCAATAAACTAAAAATAGTTCAATAATAAGTTCGGACGTCTAATACATATTATTTTCTTTACATTTTCCAAGAACTAGTTCTGTAGTAGAAAGAAAATATCTGAAAAAGAAGATCTTTTAAACAGTGATTTCCAAAAAGTAAATTATGTTTTTTGAAGTCCGTGCATTGTTAATCCATTGTTAATGGATTTAGTTCAAGGTGATATTGAACATTTATCATGCCTAAAAGTCTCTATGAAAACCCTATTTGACCTTATAATATTTGTGGCTTCAATATTGATTGGCTATAACATAACTTAACATTGTTATCAATTTTGTAAATATTAACAATAAAATATCCAAATATCCAATACAATATTAACAATGAATCTGCTGCTTTTTGATTTACTCACACTACATAATACGGATTAATGAAGAAGGTACGCCATTTTAGTCGTTCCTCAAGCAAATGTGGATAACGTTATATTTAGAATAAAATTTCCGTAACACAAAATATGATGAGGGCTCCCTTGCATTCCAGCTAGCTGCTTACGTCTTTGAGGAAAATTGTTTTATTATTTTTATAAGACTCTTAACAGGTTTACGAAGTTGACCAATGGGTGAAAGAGAGCGAAATGGCTCCCAAGGGCACAACTCAACGAATGATGCAGAGGCTAACTTCGAATTGAGCGCGGTTAGCCAACCAGTACTTACTTATTCAGCCAGAATAATTAGAACTAAGATTAAAGTACCTATACATAAACTTTGCATAAAATTTGCTCGATGCTGATAATATACATATATTTTATTGTTAAATGTTTCATGAGTGTTACACATGACTGAGAGTTAAACCGGCTGTCTAGCAGTCACGTATGTTTTACATGTAGACTGTCATCTCCGCCGCGACTGCAACCGGCGGGCACTCATGAGGAAGGACCTCGTACAGGTCTGAAACTAGTCGGGCCACCCCGAAAAATATACGTAAGTCTAACCGGTTTAACTCTCAGTCAATATACATATATGTACATAAATTATATCTTCATCAGATTTAGAAAGAAATATAGGTACACGTAACTTTCTTTAAAATTCAGTAAAATTCTTTGTTGACCTCCATCCCATTTCTTTTTAGTCATATCAGAACCCAATAGTTATTGATTGTAAGAAGAAATTGATTGTAAAATAGTTATTGATTGTAAGAAGGAATTGACTGCCTCGTTGGTCGAGTTGGTTGCAAGTGCGACTGACGAACGGGAGGTCCTGGGTTCGATTCTCGGGTCGAGCACTACTAAAAAATTTCTAATTTAGATTTTCTAGTAGTGTGCTCGGAGTCTGGATAAGTGCCCGGTAT
>DWFO01003332.1:0-12438 GCA_018246595.1 Mimoniades nurscia nurscia | reverse complement strand
ACATCATGACATATAGCTTTTTGCATTTACATAAATGATGTTTGTCAACAGTTTTGATCCGAGAGAATTAATTCCAATTTTACACAGTTCCGGACTAGGAACAAGTAAAGGAAATGCAAATTGAGAGGACAATAAGGAGCGGATGCAACTACAACACGTTCCTAAAGTAAATATCCACAAAGCTATTTGTACTCGTTGGTCCACAGCTGCACGAATTTAGTGGAGTAATGCTTTAAACCAGTACAGCGATAGTTCCATCGTTTGTGTTTGCTAGACTTATTCCCTAACGCGTACCAGTAACATAAAGTCAATTTCTATGTACAAACTGAAATACATATAAAAGTTGTACAATGAAGCCATTAAAATTATTATGATTAAATTTTTACGTAACATCACTTCTGTAATACTCGAAAAGGTAGGCAATACTGTTCGTTCCAAAGTTTCATTAGTTACGTTTACATCCCGCTATGGAGTAGGTGGTGAGCTTATTGCCATATAATGTGAATTTAGTTTATTTTTAACTAGCGACCCGCCTGGCTTCGCACGTGAACTTTGACTTTTTAACGATCTTTTGAAGATATACAATTCCATAGTACATTAATTTGATCTACGGCGTATGGTTTAGACAGCGTTTGCGATTCTAACGCATAAAAATATTTGTTACGATATCACATTACAAATCTTTGAATTTTTCGACATTTTTGTACTACAATAAGTATATGTATATTATACATATAAACCTTCCTCATAAATCACTCTATCTATTGCTAAAAACTGCATTAAAATCTGTAGAACAGTTTGAAAGATCTAAGCGAACACACTGCGGAAGCGACATCATTTTATACTATGTAAAGATAACGATAATAATACATTTTCATAAGAAAAGAAGTAGGCTAACGTTGGGCGCCAAATTTGTAAACATTTCAAATGTAATGTAACTGCCTCGTTGGTCGTGCTGGTTGCAGCGCAACTGCCGATCAAGAAGGCCTTGTTTCAAATCCCGGGTCGGGCACTAATGGATTTTTCTAATTTAAATTTTCTATTAGTGACTCGGAGTTTGGATATAGGCCCGGTGTGTGGCAATAGGCTAACCATCTATTCCATAATGGGACTTAAAGGTAACTGGAAAAACGTGAGACTGTACTACATTCCTCTGCCTATCTCTTCAGGGATTCCAGGCGTGATGTTAAACTACATACTTTTCAAATGTAACCAGACATTGAATAAACTCAAGTTAGGCACTTAGTCTGTTGATCCAATAATTGCTGCTACATTCAAAGTTTGAAATCAAACAAATAACAGTACGTGCACATTGAAATATTGTTCCCATAACTCCTGCTTTCGCTTTCCAACGTAAACATTAATTCCTTCGTAACCTCGTACAGATGTGCCGGTGATTCCCCCCTCGTCCCACTTTCTCTCGTAACATGAAAACGGAAGGTTTCACAAATTCATTTGCCTCGATAAGATACAAACTTGGTTGTCCACGTAGCGCGTAAAAATTACAGACTTCATAAAAGTTTGATTTACGACATCTTCCCGGAATTGTGCCGTTCCCTAGAGTTTTAACAACTTTCGCAGTTGAGATTGTTTCGTCTTTTTACATCCCTATTATTTTAGTCTGTCAATATTTTAAAGAATCTTAAAGAAAATTGTTAAGGTAGAGAAAAAAATATTTTTGTGAGTTGTTGTAAATGCAATGTTTTGAAAATTTCTTGACGAAATTAACACAATGCTTATATTACATCTCTAGGCGTTATGTCTAAATACCATTTGATGACATCTTCTTAACATACAATACATGGGGTCTCATTTCACTGCTAGAAAATCTTTTCGAACATAGAAACAGTTAGTGTTTTCTTCAACTAACTACTTAATTATCGTAATTGTAAAATATCTGATGGTAAATTGTAAAATAATTGTAATTTCAGTGGAATTTATTGGTATTAGTGGTATTTCAGTGGAAAATGATGACAGAGGCTCCAACTCGGTGATCTATTCACTTTGTCACTATTTTCAATAACTAGGCAGAGGCGTGTTTTTCTCTCCCGTGGGGGATATAAATATTTATTATACCATCTAATACTGCAAGACACAAGGATATTACACAACGCTATTCTAGGACAGTCCTGTAGTTACAAAATAGTATGATCTAGATGTTCGTAGTGGGAAACAACTTGAATAACGTTGTGATGCATCAAGGTGATAATATCATGATATTAAAACAGCTCTTCGATTAATGGTAACCTGAAAAAAGAATATCTCTAATGAACCATAATGATAAATAGTTATTTTTATTAATTGCATTTTAATTAATGGTCGAGTGGTTGCATGCGCGACTGCCAGCGCCAGGTTTAGTCGCCTGTTACGACATCCAGTGTCCGGCATGGAGCCGGCGAATGTAGGTATTCTACCTTCGCCACCATACGGATATCCGCCCCGACACGGTGAACGGGACCTATTGTATTTTTCTAACTAGAATTTTTAGTTAAAATATCTATTACAGGCTCGGTGTCTGGAGTTGTGCCCTGTGTGTGGCAATAGCCTTGCTGTCTATTCCATGACGGAATATAAACTCAATATATACAGAAAGGGCCACTGACAAGACTGAAAACTTAAAAACTTACGAAATTTGAAAACCTATTGACTAAGCATTAACGTAGCTCAGCGTGCTGTATGAAAATTTGTTATCACCAGTCCTATTACAGACAACAAAACGCAACTAACCAGCTGATACTTCCAGACCTACCAATATAATTTATAATCAAATCTTTTTAGGAACATTAAATGTCTCAATATTAGTCTGATCGTCTGTTAAGAGGCACATAACCAGATTCAGATGATAATAATCATATTTCTAATGAACTCTGTTGTGCAAATGTCAAAGGAAACGTAGATGTAACCGCAATATAACTTATTGGCGACCTAATACGGATCGCGTTTCAACTTTCGCTTTACTTCTAGGTCAATACTACACGGAGCCACCGCAAAGATCAAACCAACGCTCAGACAATATAGCTTTAACATGAACAATTACATGTATGTAATTCATTAATTATCATTACAAATATTTTACATTAATATAGGCCATTACTTTATCCTAATTTAGACTAATAGTTTAAATGTAAATATTATTGAATATTTCTTGTCCTTAGTTTAAGAGTGTTTTTACTTAAAACTATTGTTTATTATTTCTACAAATTGTAATTTATTTAATATTGCTATTAAAGCAAAAATTTAAAAAAAAATTGTTTTTTTAAATTTTAATGCATTTCGAGTGTTTGTTACGAAAAGGTATTTTCATTCGTTTTATCGTTATTTCTAACACAGCATTCGCTCAGGTTTGTTGAGTGACATTTAGCAGGGTTCAATGCCCGATGCAACCACCCCAGCAACACGTCGGCCGACTGGTTGTGCAACACGTCGTTGTTTTGCAACGTGAACCGAAATTCAAACATGGAGTAACTGAATTCGTGTTATCTAGAAAAATGATTGATGTTGCTAAACCCGTGGGGATGTTTGCGGTGAGCTAATGAATGGATAAACTAATAGTAAGTCAAATATACCTATAGATATTGTCAAAATAATATATCTGTATATGAAAAATTTTGCGTCACGATGTGCGTCCACACTAATTTCCGAAACCACTGAAACGATATCAATAAAGTGCTATAGATATGTATATACTGCTTGGTCGAATTTAAAACGTAGGATAGTTTTTATCTCGATTAGATAGGTATTTTTTTGCTGCGAATTAAAGGTTTTTAGTAGATAGAGGGTTGAATTCACGAAGATACAAAGATATATAAGTTTTCAATACATGCCGGTAATTACACAATTTACCTCGAACTTTTTTAGGTTGATTAAATATTTAATAGATGGCGGTGTATTTTAATCTCAAATAGTTTTTCATGCAAAACCTTGTTGTAAATGTTCGGTAATTGAATTAAGTACGTAATATAAAAATCTCACAGCTAAATCCCACACATTAAAGAATGTCATAGTAACCACGAACACTATGCCATTATGACGGAAATTCAGACACTCTATTATGGTGTATTACGTATGGGTTAAAAACTGATGAACGGGGTCCATTGCCGAGTTTCCCAGCAGACGTGAAGTGAAAGTGTTCCCACGAGTCGCGGTACGGCGCGGCGGTAGTGACAGCGGGCCGGCACGAGCTCAATCGAATATCCTTTTATAATAGGTATAACGGGGTTTAATAAATTAAAATAATGAATGAACCCCTCGGCGCACGCTTATGTCCAACAGTGGACTGCAATGGGCTGATAACGATGATGATGATGATGGTGGAATGACGAATAATTTTCAATCAATTTGAAATAATAAATAATAATTTTCTTATTTCAACTACCGTCCTCTTTTTATAGCTTTGGGAAAATACAAGCATAATTATGTCTAACAAGCACAAAACATGCAAAATGGTCAAAACAATGAAATAACAGTACTGTCTCTGTACTACCGAACAAGGAATACGAAATTGTTCAAAATTACTCAAGATTTAAAAATATTATGGCAATGTGTAAAGTGTATATTAGTTACGGAATATATTTGATTATTTTCATAAAACGTTAGCTAATTTATAAATCAAAGCTAAATTTAACACCTTATTGAATCGTTCACTTTTTTGTTGGTCTCTATTATAATACCTTCAGTTAATAGCCCTGTATTTTAAACGTGTCTAGCTATCCGAAACGAGTCACTTACAAAACAGAGATAATGTACAGTCAACGGTTGCTATGTCAATCGCGAATAAATCAATTATCTGTCTATAAAATGAAACCTGTGTATTTCAGTGGAACTAACTTTCCTCGACAATTAGGAAACACTTAAGACACGAAATAACAAATTATGAAATAATTGCTCGATCTCAATAGATCGACGAATGTCAAAGGAGAACTTATTTTATTTAAGTTATCACTTGAATCAACATTTAAGGCACAGATTTTAATCACTAATTTGATTGCTTAATGTACATTGCTTTCAGAATACGATATTAAATGAATCGGTTCAGTCAATATTCTCTGGAATCAATTACAAAATTTGATTGATCCACTTTGATTTCAGTGAATATAAATTAATATTGAATAAGTAAAAGGCGATAGAGATCCATGCCTGACGAAGAGATACACTTCTTAGCAGGGAGATAGAGCGCTTGAAATTGATTTTTCAAATATGTGAATATAGTTATATCTACAATTAGCTTCAGACCTTTCTATATTTTGTAAGGTTTATGTATACTGCGACTAATTGATGTTCCAGCGACTAATTGATCATCTAGCTACTAATTAATTGTATTTCTAACATCAAACTTGTGAATTAAGAATGGTTTCACGAAGATATTATAATCTATATTAATCTTAATATTCTACAGGACTACATCGCTATAACTACAATAACCCATTTGATTTGATTAAAAATATTAGCTAAAATTTACTGTTTTGCTAATATTAAATTTATGTTTTCAAATCTACGTATTTAGGTGTGTTGTTGATTGACAGGATAATGACAGAATATTATTACGAAAAGTACAATTCGTAAATTCGTACTGCAAAAATATAACGCTTAAGCTCACAGCCTCGTTCAGTTAAAACACTACAGCCAAGCAGTATGACATTTATTAGCCACAACCAGCATTTTTTTAACCCGTATAGGCTAGAATTCGTGTTAAATAAATTAAATAATAGTGCTAGTGGATTTTCGCCTTAATATGCGTTCCGTATCGCCGGCACTGGCAGCATACAGCGCCGTTGACTAATATTTCCGGGTCATCTCTGCCGTTTATACGATTGTCTCGTCACGCAATCATTTTAATAGAATCACTAGCCTCACAAGAACCTCACAGTAAAATCAAATAAAATATAGTGAAATGTGGAAAGTGTGTAAAGTCCTTAAACTAGGGTCGAAAATATTTTATTTGAAAATTACTTTTTTAGAGTTGTCGTTAAAAGTTGAATAGAGATTCCAGTTTTTGACAAAGATACAATAAAGAATATAACAGCTGAACTTTATCATTCTAAGGAATACTAAACCGCGGTAAGAATGAGGGCCTTAACGTCATCAGCATAATCTAAAGCATTGCAACAGTTGTCAATATTTAGATGGATGAAAGAAGTTATACAATGAAGAATTCGTAAAAGTTATACAATGAAAAATTCGATTCGTATCTCATAAACAGTCATTCTGATTTTAGCAAACCAATAATTGCCGAAGATTTTGCCCAACCCATACTATCGTGTAGCGGATCATAAAACGATCACACGTAGCTTGAATGCCTACATAGCATGTAGGTATAGATGTATAGTTATGGTTACGCCTACAGGGGTGGGCAGAAGCTGAAGATTTCCACTTTTAAGTAGATAAATAGAAATATAAAATACATTTCCACGAGTCACGTCAATTAAATCGTTATATTTACAGTTCGATGTTTCTTTTATTTATTTCGGAACGCAATCGTTACGCTAGGCAACGGAAGTCAGAGAAAAACGAATACGAATTGGATTGCCAAAAAATATATTGCTACGTCCGCGTAAATGACATATAAATACAGGTGGACAGGACTACATTTATTTGACTACATCACGTTTTGATTTCACGCGGTCACAACTCACAACTGGACCATCAATTTTACAATCAAATGGACGTGGATTAATTGTCCAAAAATTGCTGCAGCTTTTCATTAGATCCAGTTGTAGATAGTACGTAAAATACCGCTATGCATTGTAAATATAGTTAACGATGGCTCCATTATGGATTTGTGATCACGTGATACATACAGTTAATAATTGTATATCTATATGAGTTTAGTGATTCAAAGTTATCTAGGGTTCGAATCCTTTGACGCACGGATGTACGGCAATATTGGTAATATCACCACCTTTTCCATTGTGGGACGTAAGCATGACTGATGAAACGTCGGAGTGTACTGCATTCTTGTGCCCTCCACATCGACAATGACAGGCGTGATTTTACGTTTAAAGATTAAATATGGTTATCTATAACGGATAAGGAACATATTGAAAACGCCGGCAAAATAAACCTTTTAATTTTTCGTAACATTACGTTTTTTTTTAAATTTAATTTTTTAAAGTCATAAAAACACTTACTAGATAAACTAACTATAAAAATTTATTTTATTCGGCTATGTTTTAATTTCAATACAAGAAACGAAATTATATTTAAAAGCAATTAACTCGTATGCAATACGATTACAATATTAATTTCATTACACTATCTGAACGTAATAACTGTCGATGTCCGCGCGGTTAATTTGTATCAGTTACTGGCGTCGTTGTTTAGTACGTTACAAAACATTATTTTATACACTAAAAAACATGTCTACGTATGGGTAGGGAACCATAAATAATCAGTTTATATAAAGCCAATTAAGAGACATTTCATTATCTGCGCTCATATGTATTTATATTGACAACAATAACTTTTTTACCTAAATTAAAGCCCACTAAAATTAATCTACAAAGCGAAGGATTCCGTATACACGTGAAATAACGATTAGTTAAGTTATTTTTCTTCGCCCAGGTCAAGCCAGATGACCTCGTTAGCCGAATACTAAGTGACCTTAATGTAAGAGGTTTAATATTAGCTCCTAATAAATTATATTTACATTGCATATGTGGCCAAATATTCCTCGGGGATAAGTAAATAAATATGACAGAGGAACTTCCTTCACATTTTATATACATATTTTCAGATGGCAATGTCCGAGGAAAAGCTGTTTCGTATTATTTGTCAAATGTCGGGCGCGCTAAAGATAATAATCTTTGCCAATTTGCAACGTCTCCTTTAATTTTTGTAAGACGCCCCAGAGGTCCATTACACTAATGCATTTAAAGAACTATGTACATATAAACACAGAAACCTTGTAAGGGCGCGCTTGACAGCCTAACATTTTTACTAATAACACACTTATCTAGAAATTAGATATTTAGAACTTAGAGATAGTAGGACAGAGGGAAGGATCACACGTATAACAATTTGGAAGAGAATATTGAATACAAAAAAAAACATTTTATTAATGTACCAACGCTGGACACACCATCACATTGCCTATTTTAACCTTTGACCCCAAACCAGACATACTGGTTTACAGCCTGTTATAATCTTAGGTATCACATAGATGATACCGAATTCTGCTATAAACACACTTGTAGAGAATACATGAATTTGACTGCCTCGTTGGTTGTGTTGGTAGCAAGTGCGACTGCCGAACGAGAGGTCCTGGGTATGATTCCCGGGTCGGGCACTACTAAATTTTCTAATTTAGATTTTCTAGTAGTGGATCGGAGTTTGTACATTCCTCTGCCTACCTCTTCGGGGATTACAGGCGTGATGTAACCTTTTTTTAGAATACATGAAAATGTAAGCACAACAAAATATTTCACCAATGTGACAGCACCTTTACATCTGTCATCGCATTTCCCAGACGACCAGACATATATCTGAAACTTAAACGCTACAGATACAAAGCGCAGTTAGCTTCCTCTGTTATTGCGTTCACTGGTTCTTGCACGCGACTGCGCTTTAATTTTTGTGTTTTATTTGCAGACTACACATACGTGTATGGGTATTTTTTTTTGTATTTTCACGCCAAGACTCTTACGCGGTAGGCAGAAGGCAGAGCGAGATATATATATATATATTGCAAACCATGTGTGCTTCTGCTACATTCGTCACCCTCGTCATACATGCATGCTAGTTCCTTGTTACATAGCTACTTGTTAATCAAAAAAGCATAGCAAAATCTCATTTACAATGGCAGACAAAAGGACTTTGACAATATCGCAAATAAAATTAAAAAAGTGACATCTACTTGTATTTGTACTTTGCTTCAGATGGAAATTGAGAGATATTTTATGAATTGAAATTTCTTTAAAACTAACAATACGTAACCGTTGATAAACTTTAAAATTCACGTGTACGTTTAAATTACGTAGCCTGACAGATATGCAAATCGCTTTGAGATGCAATGAACCAGATAATAGAAATTCCAAACAATTTACAAAACAGGAAATATGAAACTGGCAGATCTCTGAATCCAGGAAACCTTCGTACTTAATATACATAGTACATAACAGCTGGTAGGTAATAACAAAAGTAAAATCCGTTGTTTAATTTGAAACAAATAACAAAACACTAAATTTCAGTTCCATAACGCTGGAACTGTAGGCGTGATGCGTTAGGCTGCGGCCTAAGCCAAGCCTTTCCCAAGCTCAGAGCTTACAGTAGCGTATATTTAGTTGGACTTTATATCCCCGGTCTCTTTGTGTTGCAGAGCACTCTGCTATTCAATTTACTGCAGATATTTTAAGCCTGGCTCTTACTAACAACTGCGTCCGAAGTCACGGGAAAGAATGCATGCATGCTATGAATTAGAAAATCAATGTTTCTTCAGGCGACCTCAACGCTCTACGACTAAGAGTTTTCGGAAAACTAATACACACAAGAATAATAAAATGTAATCATTCTATATAGTAACAAAATATCGTTAATTCTGTACAAATGTTCATAACATTCTTCTGTTACTTTTCAGTAATAAGATCGTTTTCTCGCGTGTTGTCCCAATTTCTTCTTAGAAAACCTAAGCCGTGTTGCGAAAACAAACAAGATTATTATTACCCCGCCTACTTATATTTAGCCGACGCGGTCGGAATACATCGCTCCATTATCTGTACGTCAAAGGAGACACTTTGTTACACAAAATAATGTATTATGGGCCGAGTCAAATATTAATGTTGTTGGAGGAAGTTTCGTGTGCTAGGACGATTTCATTATAGGCAATGTCTATTTGTGTTGGATAGGTATATGTATAATTCCAGGGTCATGTAGTTACGCCCAATATGAAAGCCCAGATACAAGCTGTCCAGAACTATTCAAATGCTTCAACGTAACGCGCAGGGTGACATCCAATGTAAACGAGAAATCATCTAATCATCGTCAGTTCCTGGGTTCAAATCCTCGGGTCGGGTCGGGTACTTTTGGCTTTTCCTAACTAGAATTTCTAGTAATTAAAATTTCTAGTAGTGGCTCGGAATCTGGATATCTCCTCGGTGTAAGGCAATATATTCAGCACTTAATCCATTGTAGTACCTCTTCGGAGATTACAGGCGTAATGTTACGTATATATTTTATATAATATACCTAACTATATTATTATGTTCTCGACTAAAATAAACTTCAATATATGAGTTTCATTGCCATTGATCAAAAAGTAACGGAATTGTATTTCGTCACGAAAATAACCTCTATCGAAAAATCTCTTCCATCGCAAAATATAGGAAAGAGTGAAGATTGTATTTTAATGTAATAAATTGAATACGCAAACTCTACAGAAATGTTACGATACATTCTTATATTAAATACTACGTGTATACCTACAAAATACATGAACTGTTGTTTATAAAATAAGGTATGTTAGTACACTTGGTTTACCATTATTGTTATTTTTTTTGTATTGAATATAGAAGTCCATAAAGTTTGATGTTTTTTTATATATACATACATCTGTTCTATATAACTGTGCATTACATTTTTATTATAAATATTATTATTATTCTCTTTTCATATTTCATCCAGTATGCTATATCAAAGATTATTTTTGCGATTCCTTATTATGAGCGTTATAGCTAAGGAGGAATTAAAGGAAATAATAATATAGCTTAAGTAAGCTAGTTTTACGTACTGTGCAATATTGTTGATATAAAGGAATAGCGTGGATTGCACATTTTAAAACGTAATGATATTCAATGTTTCGGTATATTCAACCGTTTCAAAAATTCAGCAAACACTTTATGCCTCATTACAGAACGTTTTCTTCCGGAACTAAAATAAAAAAACGCTCGTTTCATATAAATACTTAACTGCAGTAAAGTTACCAGAGATCTAAAAGCGTAAGAAAATCCTGCCTTTACTCCTATTTCCCTTTCCACGCTCTTATTTACTTTTAATTAAATTTTGCGTTGACGTAATACAATATAGAAAAATATTTAAACAAAGTTTTTAAAACTAGCCTAATAAAATTTAAGGGACCTCGATAACAATGGCTATGATGAAAACGGTGATGATAGTCATAATAATAATAATAATATATAAACGTTTAATTTTATTATATTAGATAAACACATAATTATCATCATACATGAGATATTAATTCAAATTGTTTATTGATTTGTAAGTGATTCACATCAAGTATCTAATAGTGATTTAAAAAGTCAAGGAAAATCGTATTCTGTACAATTTATAGAGATGTACAAAAAAGCATACTACAAGGACAAAATCATAAGGTAAAACATAGCTTTAAACTTTGGCTAACAACTTATATGAACACGTCAGTGGAAATTACAAATCGTATTTATCAATATTCATAGGTATGACATTGGGGGTATGAATGATTGAGTTTTTAATTAATTAAATAAAGTAAATTGACTGAGCGAGCTCGAGCTGCGAATTAGCGTCGGTAAAAATACACGTGTTGGGTTTTTATTAAAACTGGATTGAAACGAGTCAAATTGTCAACAAGTTGGAAAAAATAAGGAAGGAAAACAAGTGGAATGCAAATAAAATTTAACTAAACCTGTTTTTTGGAACATGTTTACCAGAGTTCGGGTCATAAAGAATCTTCTAAACATCCGCGATTTTACCTGTAACAAGAAAAATATTTTTTATTATAACATTCCTATCGTTGTAACAGTATTGATTCCCCAAAAATATTTGTTAACTTCATTTAACATTTGGTTCTAAAACCTCGGGTTGTTATTAGATGCTAAAAACCATTATAAATTATATTTCGGTATTTTATGTGAATATTACAATTCGTAGTCACTAAACGACGGCGACGTAAATTATTGTTTATTCGAATCTCCATCGAGTATGCATCGAGTGTCGTAGATTCGTTATGGAGAATCACGATTGACATGAAAGGCAATACGTCAGTATATATGCCGATTCAGATTGAAGATTGCGAACTCCCAAAGAGAAACAATACGACATAGGACATATTGAATTTCCTAGAAATATCTCTCAAGATATGATAGACTAAGAGCTGTAGTCATAACAGTTTGATGGTGGTAGTTTCCATGTTTCATGCATTGAAGACTGATATTATAAATGAATTAATTGTTTCATTAATGTTTTCTGCGGTTTACGTGTTGCTTGGGTATTTTAAGTCGAGACAGTTGATGATTCTAATAATATACATTTTTTTTAAAACACTACTCACAAAAATGTGATTAGCATGTTCCAACTTCCCTCTCTATACTTACTATTATAAAGAGGAAAACTTTGTTTGTTTGGTTGTAATGAATAGGCTCAAAAACTACTGGATCGATTTTAAAAATTCTTTCACCATTCGAAAGCTACATTATTCACGAGTAACATAGGCTATATTTTATTTTGGAAAAA
>DWFO01003331.1:0-12439 GCA_018246595.1 Mimoniades nurscia nurscia | reverse complement strand
AGGACGTCCCGATCGGCAGTCACACCTGCAACCAACACGACCAACGACGCAGTCTAATATAACTAATACTAGACGATAGACAAATCAGTGCAAAGAATTAAGTCAATTATAATTAACGTTTTATGACTTTTGTCGTAAACGTGTTCAATCGTGAAACTCTCTTGAATTGCAAGTATTAAACATAGTTCGAATATAGTTACTTATTGTTAAACTAGAGTATGATTACGATACTCCGAATGCGGATAACCATAGCTTGCTTCATTTAAGACTCAATACTGAGTTATAAAGGAGGCCACAAGAGTGAGTCTGCGTTTACGATATCTTCTTAAACAACTTGTGTTAAAAAAAACAGACTAGAATATTATGTTGTTAGTATTGTTAATATCATGTTAAAAGTACTGCGTGTTACGTTCATTTCACTCATTTATTTCATTCACTCGCATTGTTCGACCACACATAGGACAGTACAACCAAATACAAGAAATGTACATATATGAATGTAAACATGGAAATAAATTACAAATGTCCCGCTCGAACTGTGGAAGGTGATTAATGTTTGATGATATCAAACGCTCTAATGAAGGTCTGTCAGCTGCCGCGAGCTGCGCCTGTCGCTAACCAGTTACAAATTGTAACACTTCTTTCGTACTTAGTTGGTTGTGTCCTTGAAAGGCGCGGAGAAAGCCGGAGCCGCGCTCGGAAAGTACGAAAAACTAATAAAATCCAACGAACGTACTCGTGCGCGATTAATTGCTCGCACCAGCGATGGATCATCGTTTTTCTATGTTCCCGGCGATAAATCAGGGCCGGGCTATTGAGAGCTCACATATAAGTATTTTATGTTCTGGTCTGGACTTAACGCGCTGTTGTAGGACCTTGTTTTCCTTCTAAGTTAGCGCTTTGAAAATTACGAACGGTATAATGCCCGTCTTGGCAGAGATGTTTGTATGTTATTATAAGGTCCCGTTTATTAGTGTCACGTACATACGCTGACATCGCTAAAACCCAACACAACGATCACCTCAAAGCGCTCCACATTTTTTAACCTTCTAGAGATTTATTAATGAGGACTGTTTTACTGTTTTAAAATTACGATCTAGCTTACAATGCTATAGATTAATTTAATTACAACTTAAATTGCTAAATAGACTATAGTTAAAATATTTCCAATAACACATTTCTTATTATCTCTCTTAAGGAGAAGACATTTTGTTCGGATGTTCTTTAATGTTCCATGAGTAATAATCCTGTCCACTCGTTTAGTTTTGAACAACGAAAATTTCAAAATATGTATATACGAGTACTTAAGATACATATTTTCACGCCATGTGTTCCCCCACGATGTAGGCACAGAACACCGAGCGACAAATATACGAGTATCTGTCCTTACGTTCTGCGTCTACATTCATCGCTCTTCTGACTTCCAACTCCGAGACTACTGACCCTCATCAGCCAGTATCCGGTTTATTTGTTCATCATCGGTGAGTCTTGGCCTTCCTCGGCACCTGCATCCATCAAAATTCGAATTGTATATCTGCTTCCTCATTCTTTCATCAACTATTCGCTCATAACGTCCGATACAGCGAAGCATGCCCTTTCTCAATTTGAAACCAATACTCTTTTTCATACAAAGCATCTTTCGTGTCAGAATTACAAAATATTTAACCGATATAAATACATACTTTATGTATTTTTTCGCATTGTGTATTTAAATTACATTGTTTTAGTAACATTTTTCTGAAATTAAGTAATAAAACCGCAAATTAACGACTCGCACACGGGAAAATATGAATCGTGTGCACCGGATTGGATTTATTGTGGCACAGTAAAGAAACGTTGTTATTTAGGATGTAACTTGTGAAATAAATTAAAGAATACATTTTTATATCAATAGGAAAAGCATTCAACAAGCAATAGTTGCTCCACCTCCAGCGCCACGCGCGACCCGCTGCGCTGGTGACGCAGCCAACACGCAACGACTATGTTCCTAGGATTTATACTTTAAATAACTTTAAATACTTCGTTTCTATAAGACGGAGGAGCGGGGGGGCAGGGGGCAGGTGATCTAGGTTTTCCCTGAACGTATGCCAAGTGATACTTGTTAGTTGACTGAATTTAAAGAAAACTGGCTTACATAAGTGTGAGTAACGATTGTACACACATACGAGTAAGTAAATAAAACTCAAGTAAAGTAATTTATTGAAAAAGAACAGGACACAAACTTGAAACAATCATCTCGTTACAACGCTTTACGAATGTAATCAGGTGTAATACGCTGTTCTGCCATAACTGCTTTATATCGGCTAATTTTAGCAATGAAATGAAAAAAAATCACCATTCCCATATAAACTACACGGGTTATAATTTTATTACATTTTATTACAAGTTGTTATGGTCGCGATAAATTTATTTAGTTCATAAATGGTGCGAAGCGATGTTCGTGCGAATTATTATTCAAGCAAAAAGTCCACCTAAGGTCCTAAGCAAGTTGTTACAATAAAGCGGCGTTTCTAGACCAATCGTCTGTGGTACCTTCACCCTTTTACTGCCCTTAATTTGCTGCATCTATTTTATTCTCCACGGCGTATTAAAGACTACAAACGTAATAAAACCTGTGTTTTATCAGTTTAGGGATATTTAACTGCTCTCTACTTCTAATTGGTTGACTGCCTCGTTAGTTGTGTTGGTTGCAAGCGAGCGCGACTGCCGATTGAGAACTAAGAATTTTTGTAACTTAGGCTTTCTAGCTCAGAGTCCAGATATGTTCCCGGTGTTTGGCAATAGGATCACCGCCTATTCCATATTACCGCCTATTCCGTAAACGTAACTAGTGGAACGTAGAAGTGAAGTGAAGAAGAAGAACACGAGATTACAGGCGGGATGTTTCGTAGCTACTCTTTAATTGAAGTTTCAAATAAATATTACTTATCTCCGATTGTCCACATTTGCCAGCACCTGCTGCCATGCAGCATAAGCCAAAACGCTTTAAATTTTTAAAGAGAACAAACGTACACACGGAGTATTATATCAACTAGAACAAAAGCAAAAAAAATTATGTAGCTATATATTATTATTAAGAAACAACAAAACTGTTAGTCAACGCCGTAAGTTTATCTAAATATTTACAATACACATATAAGAAGCAATATGGACGAACTGACTTCATAATTAAATATTAAACAATTGCTAGTTGGGGACAAGTCATAGTGATAGCACTACGGAGCGTGCCTCGGAGCATCAACACGGCGGCGACCGCGCGAGGGCAAGGTCGCCGCGGACAGGTGTCGCGGGCGCCCACGCGGGGACACTCGCCGACTCGATCTCACCGGCTAGCGTCTATGTGAGATCACTGCAAACATTACCGGTACTATCATTCTTAATACTGTTATCATATCGGCACGTCAGATTCCTCACGAGGTAGACAGACATCTTACCTCACAGACCTGACCTGTTTCTTTTATATACGTAACTCGATTCACACAAGAATCACAATGAGTGATTACAGAAGTTGTTTCGTTATGTGTCGATTTGAAATATTGAAGCGCAGATATTAGTATAAACTTTTTTCCTTTCATTATATACGTCTGTAAACCGTCCGCCTAGACACAGCTAAATGTTCCGGCTGCCTACAAGCAGTAGTGTAGGTGGGACGAGAAGCTGTGCTCTGCGATACCCAACCCTGCTGCCACCCGACCCAACTGCATGCCCAGCGTGGGGATTATGGGCATAACTTGTCAGGGAAGGCGTATGCCCAGCTGTGGGCTGTCGTGGACTGATGATGATGATTATATACTTGGGTTACTGTTAAATAATTTCTATGTACACGAGGTAAAACTAACTAACAAACAACGAAAACTTGGTCCAACTGTTAATAAATATAAGCGTAATGCGTAAAACTCGATAATTGCTATACTAAAGCAAAAAATTGTTCTCGTATAACGCAGCACGAAGTTGTCGAACTTCATACGTGTTAAAATCATTTTCCGTTAAAAGAACTAGTTTAACTGACGTAGAAAACTCAACTGCTATTAGGGCGGGTACACACCGGGCTTTTGAACGGTACAAAGGTGAAATATCTTCTGTAATTTTAACAAGAAATTGTTTTAATATGTAAATACCAATACATCACGGTAAGTACTGATTTCCTTACCCTTATTAAAAAAAACAGACCTGACATACATAAAATAAGTAAATAAAATGGTAATATCAGTGACATATATACCTAATATAAATTACACAGATATTTAAAAGGGCCATTAAGACACCATTGACACAAAACAACGAGTAATTAAATTCGTTACAAGACGCCGGCGAAAGTCATTAACATCTACGCTATCACGACGGCCATTTTGGTTATAAATAAAGATAGAATTGACAGTGTATCTGTATGACATAGCCCTTAACTGGTGTTGAACGTAATAAAAGCTATAACACCTAAATGAATTCGTTACAACGCGCCCGCCGCCGCCCGACTTGGGGCGTTCGAACATTGCGGCCCTGTCAATAATGGTAATGACTACATGTTACATCTCCGGATACTGTCCGACATACTCGTAATGGCGTTCTTATGGATTTGGAGAGTTTGAAGCGGTTCAAATAGTAATATAATAGTTTTCTTCTAAATATCTACTTTATTGGTTTCGTAATAATTAATGTCGTAATTTCCGTCCCACCACGGAATAAATGGTAAGTGTACTTACTGTCAAACACCGGGCACACTTCCAGACTTCGAGTCAGTACTAGGAAATCTAATTGTTAAGTCGGAAAAAACCAATAGTGTGTAATAAAGTAATTTGAATATAATGTTTCATATTTCTTTAATTAAATAATATCACGCCTGCGTTTCTCCGAAGGGGTAAGCAGAGGAGTTTAGTGCTCCTACCTTTCACCAGTTCTATTATGCATCCCATGGAATAGAGGGTGAGCCTATTGCCATGCGTTATTAAAATGAAAGAGAAATCGTTATTCATTGCAAAAATCGGTACCTACATAACATTTAGAAAATGTAAGACAAGTAAATAATATTGTTAAGGTATCTGATAAAAGAAAAAAAAATCTTAAAAACTAAATGAAAATATATTATTACACAAATACAATATCCCTTCACGTTTCACATCCGGAGGGCCAAGAAATGGGACATCTTAAAGGCGGTCCTATTTCCGGATACATGGACACCTAGGACACTTCAAAGAAAAAATTAATAGGCTTTACTAGGCTTGCGCGATTCATCTTGGGACGCACCTGTGCTCACTATCAGGTACGGGCGCGGTCAAACTATAACCTATAGTAAAAAAAAACAATCATAGAGTCCCGGAACTCCCAAAAGTGAGAATCTATTGATAATGACACGAATGTTATTACACTCGGCAATCCAATTACATTGATCTAATGAGCGGTGGCGCGAGAGGCGATTTTCAATTAGTCACTGCTCCTGCCCAATCCGTGTAACTATAATTATATGTAATTGAACCGCGCATTGTTATTTACGCTCAATTATTTAATTACGCGCTAGCATCACAGTCCGCGCGTGATTGATGGCCGCCGACCACACGCTGTTAATCTCAATAATATAACATCAATTTATTATCAATTTGATGAAATTACGCTATAATTTTATACACCAATGTGTACATACATTGTCTAACACCACACGTAATAAATGTGATTATTTCTACGCCACTCACAAAAGATTAAATCGAGTGACGAAATCGGATTGTACAATCCATTTCGAGTCGATTATTTTTTAATGTACGTCTACTATCATCCCACAACACTACAGTACTAAATACTTTGTTTTTACTATAGCAGTATACCATACATACTGTCTCTTAACACGATTTAACTAGATGGGAGATCGAGGATTTATTTCTATCATTACAATATTATTGAATAGAACGAAGAGCGATATGAAAGGATATGAGTATGGAAGAAGCAGGTCAGTAAAAGTAGAGTAATGACGCACAGTGTTCTCTGTCTACTTCTTAAGGAAACGGGCGTGACGGTATAATAAGAATAGAGTGTTCATATTAAATAAACATAGTCCTCAAGACGCGTCTTCAACTTGTGTCGCTCGGACGTTCGCGCGTCACAATATTGTTGCCTTTTCGAAATGTTTACTGAACAAATATTATCCCGAGCGGTCCCGCTACTGAGAGACAGGCGAAAGAATATTCTTTAAAGTAGAAATAGCCACTTTTATAAATCGGTTTATACAGGTAAATAAAATGTGCCTCGATGTTCTAGTAGGTGAACGTGCGACAGCTGATTTCTGTTAGATTCCCGAGTAAATTATTATTAGGATTTTCTAACAGGAAAATCCCAGAAATAGCATAGAGTCTGGATTTCTGCCCGGCATATATCAGTAGGCTCACCAAGTATTCCATGGTGGCTTGTCGTGTAACTGGTGCATCGTGGCAGTACCTACTACCCTCCTCTGCCTATCCCTTACGTATACCAGCATGATGTTATGTTAAATGTGAAATAAAAAACATTAGTTACAAACAGCTAAACACAGATGCTTGGTACTTGCTTTGAAAAGAAAAAAAAAGTTGAATATTTAATAGTTGCGGCATGAGACGTTCACGAGGAACCTGCGCTATTAACGTAAAGAACGTAATCCTTACTTCAGTTGTATCCAAACGCCGCGGCTACGTAACTCGCCAAATATTCCGATAGCAATCGCCAACGCATTTAAATGTTCGCGTGACCAGCTCGATTCGTCACGGTATTGAATTGTACATCGAGCTCGCATTGACGTGTCTTATTATTTAAGGAAGCCTTAAAGGTACAGCGACATAGCATACGTTAACTGATGACATAAAACTAGCTTGGTGCCCTTCTAGAAACGAAATTACAAGTGAACAACTTAATAGTAAAACGCGATCCTTGCATAGTCTGTTCCTTAATGTAACGTTTATGAACGTGCAGTATTAAAGAAATTGTAAAGAAAATAATAAGTCCCCGCTGGAACTCCTTACAGCCGCATACACCATTTAAATTCGTATGACATGTTTAAAGTGACTTTTAAATACATACTTTGGATAGTCATAAATAAAAATACTAAATTTCTTTGCTTTCCACAGCTTTAAGCGGCTTAGCACTGAGTATCATAGCTGTGCGTGCATACCTTAGGATTGCCACAAACAAGAAATTTCAATCGTCTCCAGTCGAATTCATTGTTTGGATAGAACTTCGTTTTTAAGCATTATCCAATATTAATACGAACGCTGGCCTGAGATCCTGCACTCTCTTTCCAAGCAGAAACTGATGAGGCCAGCTGTGGCAGCCCTGAAACAGACTGCGGCCGATAGACTCACAATTTGAGCCCGTTCCCATTCGTTCCAGCCGCTCGGGACGACAATTAAAAGTTCAGTAGTATAGCGGCAAATGCCGCAGTCGGTATCAATTGCCGTAGAATGTCTAATGGTGTTGTAGTGCGGTGCGCCAAGCCGGATTATCGAGTCACTTTTGATGGAGTAGATGTGTACACTACATACTACAATATGAAAACTAAGTAAAGAATATTTCAAACGAGTTGATTCTTAAATCGTTTTATGGTTAGTTAAGAAAAATCATTTACTAATTCGTACAACTCCACGGGAACGTACTTTTGCTTAAATAAAGAAAGAATGAACATAAATGAGAATTAACCAAATCCATCAACTGTTTTTGATCTTGAAATTATCTCTAAACAGCTTGCTGTACATCTTAAAGCTGGAGTATAAATTGAACTTAAACTTTCTTTTGGTCAGTGAATGTAATTACTGAGCCGGGGATTGTGCCATCGGAGCTCACCTAAGACAACATTGCATTTACATAGACATTCATGTATATATAAATTTGTTTACATTCCTAGTACATCAGTTTTCCTGTTATATCAGAGCACAATCTCGTCCCAGACAAGAGTATCCGGTATTAATTTAACTGAGAACAAGATAATAACAGAGTTTTCATTTCGATTGACCAATATAACATAGGAATCATAAAACAACTCAACAGCACCAAGGTATTACAAAACACACGTCTACACTTTGCTGACATGACACAGCAGTTCCAAGATGGCGCCAGCCTCGCCTATTACGCGTCTGTAATGACACTACGTCGATAATTTGACTCTGGTCACTTCTACGTCGAAATATATCGCATTAGTGTAAGCCATTTTGGGCAGCGCATTACTTTACAGTGTACATTTAGATTTTTTGCGTATATATGTAAATACATCACTTGATTGGAGGTAGCACAGTTTTATATGCCACGGGGACTCAAATCATTACAAGTTCTCCTTATGTAGAGGTTATAAATCATTATACACTTGTAATGTGCGGTGAGAGTGGGCGTATGTCGGATAAAAACTTAATGTACCTCGGCAGCTATTCACTGTCATAGGAGTAACATCCCCGAAGAGACAGGCAGAGGAATGTAGAACACTCCAACGGGAGTGTTCTACATTCCTCTGCCTACCTCTTCGGGGATTACAGGCGTGATGTTACTTTTACTTTTTGTTGCAATATTAGATTGGTCCAAAAATGAAAACGCATGAGAGCTTACCGTGTGTCGACAATAAACCAGCTGTCATTTTCATATAAATCCAGCTTTATAACTACACATTTTCGAAAATTTTCTATAGAATTTACTATACTAAATTTAATTGTGTATTTTTCCCCACCCAAATGCTTAACACCCAGAGTTGAAAGCTGCGCGATCGGCTCTCTTCTGCTAAATGAGTATTGTGTCAATGCTAACCACATTCCCCTCAGTAAAACGCGATATGACATTGAACTGTTAATGTAACTGAACGATAAGTACTAATCTGACAGAATCGACGCGAGTGAGAGAGGGAGCATATATTTTATATATGATGCACAGATGATAAAATATTTTTTTGTAAAACTGAGTACCGAAAAGTCCGCAATATAGTTTAAAAATTAATGGTGACGTCAAGAAACATTATCGTGTCTAGAACCTCAATTATTCTCTGTTAGGTTTTGTTTACCACATCTTGGTGAACATTCGGAAGTGAAAACTTCACACAGTTGTTATATTTATTGTTAAAAATGAATTATTTCATGCACGTGTATTTGTAGTATACATTGTATGTGTGTGTGGAGTGTACGCACGCGACCCAGCTGGCTGCCACAGTTCGTGTCCTGTGTCCAATTTGCATACAATAAAATTGTGTGCTATTTACAACATGTATCTGACAAATTAACATTAAAATAAAACACGGACCACTAGCGTGTTTGCGATATTGAGCGGATTGCAATGAAGCTTATACAAAACACTGTTAAGTAGCCATACTTAGTGTAATTGTCCCTTCGTAGTATGTTTACTACTACTACTGCTACTACTACTACTACTGAAAGATAAATAAATAACATATAAATCTTTATATGTCAGTTATTAACATTCAGTAGTTGTAGTATAGACAAATGAATTAGTATTATAATGTGTAACATAAAATAATTTTGGTTTTACATTCAAAACAAATTGGTTTGTGAATAGAGGGTAGATATATCTCTCTCTAGTAGATATATCACTCTGTCCTCTGCTTGTTTCGTAAGGAACCTGGCTCAATGTTATAATAATAATAATTTCCAAAGATCACTAACAAAGTCGTGAAACCGAATTCGTCCAGGTCATCCCCTCTGGCATTTAACGTTGGACCGTTCAGGTAAGGATCTGTCCCTCGCCACCGCATTCAGAGCCCGTTGCAATCGGTCGCGAGACAGTCTCTCCTTCACAAATTCATACCAAAGGCATTCATTTAGATATTTCGTAATTTGATCCCTGAGGGTAGGTTGGCGCACCGAAGCGAGCGAAACCTTTTCAAAACAACAATAAGTAACCATATACCGAGTATCTCGCAACTTTCATAAACAGTTAGCCGGGAAAAGTACAGTAAAAAAAATTACAATAAATAAAACTATTTAAAATAAAAAAGTAACATCACGCCTGTAATTCCCGAAGAGGTAAGTAGAGGAATGTAGAATACTCCCACGTTCCACTAGTTACTTTTACGTCCCACTATGGAATAGGTGGTGAGCCTATTGCCATGCATCGGGCACATATCCAGACTCCGACCCACTATTAGATAATTTAGTAGTGCTCGACCCGGGAATCGAACCCAGGACCTCCCGTTCGGCAGTCGCACTTGCACCCAACACGACCAACGAGGCAGTTAAGTAAGTTAGTAAGTTATTATAAATTATTAATAAAATAGAAAATTTTATTAAATGTCATAGCAGTTTAGAAAAAATTGACCATTTCACAAGCGAATTAATATGACTGACTGCGATAATTGTAATCTTGTCAATGAGAGTATATTGCTGTAATTTACACATAACTAGATTATAACTATCAGGATTGCGCAATTATGTAGGTATATCGACAAATGGAAACAAAATATCCGCATGTCTGTGACTTTAAATAAATCTGCCAATCGTCATTTTGCTTTAATGAGGTAATGGCGTTGCATTTGCTACGGAGACTGTTATTTTGGCTGCACCATTTTAACCTGCAGCGATTGTTGAAGTTGTTTTTTTTTTACTAAAAGTGTCTTGAATGTTATTCTCTTTACGAATAGCAAATATTCTACAGTGTTCAAGAGAAAACTCTGTGTCTAAGTAAGAAAGAACGAAGACATTATTAAATATTCCTACCCCTTGGATGGTCCTTTGGATCAATGGTTAGTGGATCTGGCTGCTGAGTCGAAGGTCATGGGTTTAACTTCCACCCTAAACAAATATTTATATGATGAGTACAAAATATTTGTTCTGCGTGTGGATATTATCATCAAATGATATCAATGTGTCAAATGTATGCATTGATGTATTGATTATCATTATTTTTACTGCCTCATTGGTCGTGTTGGTTGCAAGTGCGACTGTCGAACGGGAGGTCCTGGGTTCGATTCCTGGGTCGGGCACTACTAAATTTTCTTATTTAGATTTTCTAGTAGTGGCTCGGTGGACGTAAACGTAACTGGTGAAACGTGGGAGTGTACCTACTACATTTCTCTGCCTACCTCTTCGGGGATGAAAGGCATGATGTTACGTACGTATCATTATTTATTATTGCATAGCCAAAATAATGCTTGGTAACAGAATTCAAAACCTTCAAACCCATAGTAAGCCCCCGTTCATGTTTGCGTCACCCAGCCATACCTTTTCAACTATAGATAACGATATTAAATGTCAAGGTTCCTCGTTCGCCCCGAGGATCGTCCTCTAAGGCGCCGTTCTATAAGCCCATGTGGTTTTGTAAGATCACGATATTCTGTACCGAATGTAATCTTAATAAACTAGGATAACCATATAATAATACCATATAAGCTCAAAGCTGTACCAATTAATATTCCAAATAATAGGCCATTAAATTGCATCATTACATTTCAAATCACATGCAAGCAGAATACTTAGAACTAAGTAGAAGACAGTTATGTGTACAGTTTTCTCATCATATGATTGAGTTGGAATGAAACATGTTTATAATGATGAAGAGCTGAAGATCGAGCTTAGTCCAGCAGTAGACGGGAATAGGCTGTTGATTATGATGAATATGCGCAGGGATGTTCGTGGGTTTTAACGCAATAAACTCACACATACCCATCCACGCACGCACACAGTATGATCACCTACCCATACATAGACAAAAACGAACACAGAATTATTATGTTAGTAATGATTGTATGACCATTTCATATTTGTAGCAAGAGAGTTATAATCCTTTGTGCTATGTCGATTACTCCGATGTGTTGTACGACGCCCTTCAGCCAATGGGAGACGATATTCATAAGGTAACAGACAGAAGCTGCATGCAGTCAGCCAAGGACTGGGTGATATGGCGCTCTTTGGGGGAGGCCTATGTCCAGCTGTGGATTGAGATAGGCTGATGATGATGATGATTTTATCCTCAACACGATTTCAATCAAAACCCTTCACGTCTGTAACTATAGAGATATTTGGCACTCAATGGCAGGGCCAAGAATATACCTCCCATACCCGTAATTGTACTTATATAACACATATTCGCACAAATAATAATCCCTACTTACATGTCTTTAGAACTAGCTCCGTTTAATAACAACGTACACTCAATTAAGAGGCTTTGTACCGAATCCATAATTTAAATTATCTAGGATTTAATATTAAATTATTTGCCTTCAAATCTAGGTACATACCACAATAATCCAGGTCGTCTGCTAAGGGGCAAATTCTACTTGAAACATCTTCAAACATATTTGATTATACAAATTTTAATTTGAAATATAGAAAGAAAGCCATTTTATTAAATAAACATTTAATACGAGTATTATGCCACAATTTAATGCTTTTACTTTTGACATTATTGGTAGTACCAATATTAAAAAGTAACTTCACGCCTGTAGTCCCCGAAGAGGTAGGCAGAGGAATGTAGAACATTCCCACGTTTCACCAGTTAC
>DWFO01003330.1:0-12439 GCA_018246595.1 Mimoniades nurscia nurscia | reverse complement strand
TTTAGATTTTCTAGTAGTGGCTCGGAGTCTGGATATGTGCCCGGTATATGGCAATAGGCTCACCACCTATTCCATCGAGGGACTTAAAAGTAACTGGTGGAACGTGGTGGGAGTGTTCTACATTCCTCTGCCTAGCTCTTCGGAGATTACAGGCGTGATTATAATATCTTTTTTTTGTTACTTTAAATGAATACGAGCAAATTAATACAATGAAATGCCTACTTTAATGATTAAGATATACTTAATTCTAGAGCTTAGAAGCATAAGGGCGGATGTGAAGATCCGACAAAATATTTTTATTGTTTCATAAAGAAAAGCGCTTCTTTCTCTTTCTGTACCACTGACAGCGGTATTTCTAACGCTTTCCTGGGCTAAGAAAATTACGTGCATAATGTCGGTTCTAACAGCTTTTCAAAAATCGTTGGAACCATAAGGTTTTATTTTTACTTCCGTCTCTCTGCGTCTAAATTGCTATATGTTTATTTTGGTGGATTGTAAGTTTAGCCCTAATGCCTCAAAATTTTATGCGTGCTAGGGCTACGTAACAGAAGTTACGCCTTTATGGTCCAAACAGTTATATGAAATATTCTTCATAACTAAACTTCCGACATTATGCATCTAAGATTCCTTTGAATAACATCAAAATGGATACAGAGATACGACTTTATGCCTTTTGTTTTACTAATTTGGTAAATGCATTGGTGGGCCAATGTGATAGTAAACCTTTATGGATGTGAACTTTTTTAAATTCGGCAAGAAAAAGTTAGCGACATCGGGCATTATCATTAGTCATGGCTTGGTCAAAGGATCAGTTGAAAGGGCGTTGTGATCGGTCGATACGTGGTGCGATGGCATACTGTCCGTCACATCATTCCTTGTGTGTATTTTACATTTCGTTGATTTTCATTCGTATTCGGTCCTTTGATATTTTGTTAAAATTAATAGTGATTGAAAGTGGAGATTTGTGAAAGTGGAGTTTTGTGTGTGAAACTGTATGTAAGTAATTTTTTTGAATACCCTTTCATTTGGTGAGAAGTTTGTGAGTGTCAGTCTAGAGAAACAACTTGATGGTGGCATGACAACTCCAGACCAAAGAGGTCGCCATGTTCCAGCCTGCAAATCACCAGAACCTATTACTGTATTAGTCATGCATCATATTAATTCATACCCTTGTTATGAAAGCCACTACTCGCGTTAAAAACAAGTAAAAAACATTTTGGGTCGGATTTAAGTATTTCAACCATGTACCAATAATATCAAGAAGCAATGAAAGAAAAGGGAAAACACCTCTTAAACATATTGCTAAACAATAGTTGTATCGACAAAATTTTCAACACCAAATTGAATATAAATTTCAAATTACCTTCTGGACACATGCGATGACTGTGATGAATTTGAAAGAAAAATACAAGATGTTAAAGATAAAATAGAAGGGAACAGGTACAAAAAGAAAAAGAACTTCATAATAAAGTGGCTCAAGAGAGATATGAATTAAAGAAAAAAGATAAGAAAGACGCAGAAGAAAGTTTAGGGAGAACAAAAGTATTGATGTTCGGTTTGCAAAAGTGTTTGGCAACACCTAATTTGACCAACACTGAATCATTCTAATAGCGAAAACTATGGACGCTTAATTTGATAATTTTTGATGCAACTAGTAAAGACGGTATAAACATGATGTGGTCAAAAAATATAGCTGGTAGATGTGGAAATGAAATCGCATTTTGCCTTTTACGCTAGGCAGACGAAAACAGCGAGAATGTTGCTCAAGTTGAAGAATTGATCTTTTATTCTTACAAGTGTGCTGGTCAGAACAGAAACTTGATGGTAGTAATGCCCTATTTTACGTAGTTAAATAAATTCTCTAACTTGTAATTAATCAACCATAAATTTATGTTGGAGGAGCATACCCATATAGAGGTTGATCAAATTCATTCCCAAATAGAAAAGAAAAAGAAAGTCCTGAAAATAATGCAAATAGCAATTCCACGCGATTGGTCACAATTCGTTCAAACTTGCGGAGGGAAAAGACCTTTTGTGGTGAACAATATGGGTATTAATGATTTAAAAGACGTACCAAGTTTGTACAAAAAGAATGGTCCATTTGTGGCTGTGGCTCTAAAAAAGACTAAGGATGGTAAAGAATTCAAAATATCGGAAGCTGTGTGTTTGTCTGAAACAAAGTGAGCCGAGTATGCGTGCTGTATTTCAAACAAAACTTTTGTAAATATTTTCTAAAATATGTTTGGCGCGAAACTCTGCCAGTAGGATCAACTTCCCTGAAAATTTACCGCAAGGAGAGACACTGAGAAACCCATATCCACTGCGAAGTACAATGATCTGATGACTCTTTTGACATGAGTACCCAAGGAATTTCATGCCTACTGTAGAAATCTTCCTCATAACGGAAATACTCCTAACTTTCCACCAAATGACTGATTAATAATATAACTACTAACGGTTATGTCTGATTAATTATTATTATTGACTGACTATTTATTAATAATACATTTTATTTTAATTTTATTTGTTGCTTCGCCCACCGTGCTAGTGATTAAGAGCATGATAATATAATTATATTGTTATTTATGTTTAAATTTTTTCTAATTATTATAATTGATTATTCTTAGAATAGTTTCGTTGTTGTAGAATATCCGCCATTTTACTAAAAGAGTAATAATGAAAATTTTGCAAACAAACGTCGCATTTACCACTCCATCTTGTTTAATTTTAACAAAATGTTTAATTTTTGTTGAGGCATAACGTTATATTTAGACATACAATTCAAATTTAATCACAAAAATTAGAGGCAGTCAGTCGTATGTGCGTATAATAATAAATTGAACTAACTCATATAATTTTTTTAGTGGCATAAAGTCGGATATCAACATTTAAAAAAAAAGTAATTTTTTCATAATTTAGAAACATTATTTCAAAATTTTAATTATGAGGCTAGGAAAGTACTTACTTAAGCTAAATATGGACATAGAAATAATTCACGTGTTCTTTGTATTTATTATAATATTTACCGATGAAATTGAAAATTTATTTTACTCTCTCCTGTAAAGTTGGCAAAACCAACTTCCGCCCTTATGCTTCTAAGCTCTAGATTTATATTTTCATGTTTTAAGTGTTGTTTCTTCGTGAACACTGCCGAGCATTAGTTAATAAGTGGGCTTGATAATGATGATAATGAAAACACGCAAATGATGTGTCAGCGCCTCTGCGATTTGACTTTTATTCCCGCCGCGCTTTCAATTCATAATACTTTATAAAATATCGTGATATACTTTATAAATGCATTATAATACATTTGAGGTATAATGAGTTGTTGGGAAGCGAATACAGGATGGGTTTAAGTAAATTTTACTGTTGATGGTTGCAAAACTCCATGACTTGGTTTAAAATTGTGATTAAGTTGTGGATTATAAACGGTAACATCACGCCTCTATTACCCCAAAGAGGTAGATAGAGGAGTGTAGTACATTTTTTCGTTTCTTTAGGTGCGCTTATATCCAAATATGGAACAGGGTACCAGGCAGAAGTCCAGACTCCGAACAACTACTAGAAATTCCGATTAGAAGTTCTAAGTCAAAAAATGCCAATAGTATCCGACATGGGCTTTAAACCCCGGACCAGCAAGTACTCTTTCTAAATATACGTAACGCAGGCAACTATTATATCCTCCTTAGAATTTTATTTTACTTAAAATTTAATACGACCTTCAATTTATTATAACCGCTCATGTATTATTTAAAGAGAACATCTATTAACGAAGCTTTTCCAACGAACAAACTTTAGAAATGGCTAAATAAATACTCAGATATTCTTATTTAATTTTAAACTTTACTTGAAACTGACTTTCAAATGTTAGACATTGAATAACAATTGCTTGATAAGAATTAACTATTAATCCATTTATTCAACGAGTACTTTTTCTTGACATCTCGTGGATAGGATTTAACGTATTTTCTTTCTTTCTTTCTTTCTAACTGACAGGTGCATTACTTTACTCCAGGCGAGTGATCTTTTGACTTCTTCTCCAAGTTCTTTATCACGCAGTTACTGAGCCGTAAAAGATAGTCTTTTTTATAATTATTCTTACAGCTTTACTATCTGATTTGAAGTCAACGAACCATGAAATGTAAGATAAAATGGGTATTTAGTACTTATAAATTAAACGGTAATGTTATATCATAGATTTATCCAAATTTATTGTATATAGTTAATTTTGTACTGTCACGTGTAATTGTACGAGAGTAGTATTAGTATTGTAGAGTTACAAGTGATATTACAAAAATAACCCGGAATTTTTTAAATTTCTGCCAATCACTATTTCAAAATTATGTTTATACATATATCTATTATATAATGTAGTACGCATAATACATAATGTAAATTACGGAGCACATAATGTAAGTTATATAGTATGCTATGTAATTTATACTTATAAGTGTCGTAATCTCCAGCGCTTTTGTGGTTACCTTATGAGAAAAGAAATCCAAAGTATGCACCGCTAGCCAGATGTTAGTAAAGTAAATAAATAAATAAATAAAAGTCAGTAATGCATGCTTAAAAATAAACAACCGAAGTAGTAATCAAATATAAATCAATGTTTTTAAACCTTTTCCATTATATTGTGCTCAAAACTCACAAGATAATTACAAAAGAGTACAAAGTTTAATTAAACATTTTAAACCTACTTTGTATATTCTGTTAACTTCAAATTAACTTCCAATTAACAGAGGCTTTCCATTATTTACTTTAAAACGAAGTTGAGACGTCATGTCTTAAAAATACGATTCATGGTTACAGAATACGTAAGAAAGTGCTCCATCAAAATGCGTGCGAGGTTATTATTTCACCACAGAAATTTGAATAAAACACGCATAGTAATTACATAGTTACATGTGCCGAGCCATGTTAATTTATTCTCTTGTAAAAATATCATATAAGCTTGAATTATTGTTTGTACTTTTTTATGGTAATATAAACGATTTAATGTATCGCTGAAAAATGGTATACTTGTTTTCTCTCTGCATTGTTTACATACGTTTATGTTATATGTATATGTATATATGTACATATATATGTAGAGATTTTCTGCTTATATAGTGACTCATTACGATATCTCTGGAACTATAAGACCTAGAGACTTGAAATTTGGCAGGAATGTTTCTTTCGCTAAGTAGAGATAAGGAAAGAACGGGTTTTACGAAATTCCACCTCCAAAGGGGGTGGCGGAAGCGTAAACAATGGAAAGTTAAAATTTCCAAACTACGGCGCGCGAGAAGCGCGTGAGAAGCGGATGAGAAGCGAGAGGAGATGGAGAAGGGGACAAGGGGGGAAGTGGGAGGAGGAGAGAATTTCAATCCCCTTTAGAGGTTGAATTGCGTAAAATGTGTTTTTAGTTGACCGCAACTTATCAAAAAAGATGTGATATTTAATACATAATTTACATAATATACATTTTAGAATTTTAGAATTCCACGCGCACGTAATCGCGGGCACAGCTAGTAAGCAAATAAAAGCGAGCATATGATTATAATATAAATCATACCTTTATAGTTTCACACACAAACATTATTGTGAACTTAAAAAATCTCCAAAGGTATGTCACAGAAATGCCGCATAGTGATCAATCATTTCAACGCATCGTGTTAGATGTATTTTTCGCCATGTAAGGCATAAAAATTCTGAATATATATATGTAGTTAATTTTTTTTAAATGTAGGTAACGTAAAAGTAAGCACTGACTTGGAATCTGATCTACACTGATTTAGAATAAGCGACAGCGTTTTTAATACAGTTCTAGACATTTATTTGTAAAAATTAAGTTTATAATGCAACTGTTTTGTTGGTCTATTTTTATTCTTGCTAAGTTAAAAATAATAAGACACAAGCGGGGATCAACCCAACTTGGACAAAGGCGTCTACAATAAATCCACCCCAATGATTTTTTTTTAGATTCTCCGTGTTCAACTAATTCAAGGCCGCGGAACTCCTTACCATAAAAATGTGGAAATATTTAAAGGGGTGTTTTCTCAAATATCGCCGTATTTTGTTTTATTTTTAGAAACAACAAAATAAAATATGGCAACGTTATTCCAATTCTCAAAAATAACATTTAACGCTGAAGTTATTTGTGATTTAGATAGGGTTGGCATATTTCGAGTTGGAATTTTTTACTAGAATGTTCGTATAGGTTGCTGCTGAAAATGTTAAAAGTCTTCGATACAAATTGTAACTATGATTTGTTTGAAATACTATGTAGCTATAATTGGTAGCCATATGTATGGTACCGTATTTAATTTTAATGAACACGTAAAAGGGAATTAAAGTTATTTTTGATGATCGTTTACTTTTAACATTGTATGAGAATCAGTTAAAATCATGTCTATCAATTAGTTACGGTGTTAGTTACGTAACACATAATGTTTTGGAGTGGGTATTGTCATTGTAATCTGAATGTTTTGGTTTCAAATTTCCTCCACTACAAAAAATATGCGCCTCAAAGATAAAATATTAGTTGCTGTAGCGGCGAAGGAAACTGTCGTGATGAAGCCTGTACTTGAGTTTTCCAAATTTTAATGCTTCCAACTCAGCGTAGAAGACGAAGCGGCGGCTTCAACTTTTTTCATTGTGCAAGGCGACAAACGTCCAAAGTAGAACGATAATAGAGTTACTGGTGATGATCACAGTGGTTACACAGGAATAATTTTCAAGCAATTAATTCTCCAAAAAAGGAATCAAGTGTTACTTGGCAGCCCTAACGCTACCTTCTTTCGCTGTACGCAAGTTAGTGATTAATGGACGCCTTACTCGGAACAGCTAAATTTGGAAACGTATTTTTATTATCCCAGACTATTTTCTGACTTATTACACAACACGATTTCATTTTTAAGAAGGCATAGCTATTTCTAGATTGTTATTAACACTGAGATGGAATGCCTCATGTCTTAGTACAGTTTGCTTATAGGAACCGGGCGCGAAAGAACACAAACACTGCTGTCTAGCGTTAGAGTCAAGAGCGATCGCGGTGCGCAAATAATTCTTACACAAAACATTCTGTCACGTTCAAGTATGACACAATAGTGTCACAGTGTTGGGGAATTAATTTGAGGAGATGTGTCATTTTAACGCTGTTATACGTGTTCGCAAAAAAGGACTTATTGCTTGTCAAAAATATCGTGAATAAGATGGCCTTGTTAAGAAGCTTGCATATCGTGATTTTTTTATGTTCATTAATGGTTATTATTTATTAAACGCACTCACATTTATCTATTTCACATGATTGATTATTGATCGTTAATCTAGACGAAACTCAGTAACATAGCGTTAGCTCATACGACTATTGAGTTGACTTGAATACATAGTTTTACATAATTTTATTAAATTAACAGCATAAACATTTTGATTAACAACGCTATACAATTTTCCTACTGAACATTTGCATTTGGCACCGATTCATGAAATGCTTTTCTGGAATTTACCAAATACATAATTAAATAGGCTATGGTTTAGGCAGCGAATATTGCATGTTTGTACTATACATATTGTATTAATTGTTGTTAAAAAACATGACTGTCTCGTTGGTGGCACTGCAAAATTTTTCTAATTTACATTTTCTACTAGTGGTTCGGAGTCTGGAGACGTGCCCGATGTATGGCAATATGCCCACCATCTATTCCATAGTGGGACGTAAACGTAACTGGTGAAACGTGGGAGTGTTCAACATTCCTCTGCCTACCTCTTCGGGGATTACAGACGTGATGTAACGTTTGTTTGTAAAAAAGTAGCCTTTATTTCGTTGAAGGAAAATTTTTGAATTGAAACCACTTGGTTGATAAAGAAAACGAATGACTAGATCCACAAAAACATGGATAGGCGGTCTTTAATGTTCATTGTTTGCTTTGATTCGCGTAAGTAATAGAATGGTCCGATGGAAAAACTCCAAAACTCAGGGGACCGATCGGTATTCGAATTTTTTGAAATTGCTTGTAAAACAAACAATATTTGAAACTTGTATATCGTATTACTTAAGGATCAAAGGATATTGAAGAAAGGTCCAAATTTTTGATCAAAGTTTTTGTTATGAATAAAATATTACAAGTGCTTTCTTTGTTCCTTACCTATTGACCTTTTTCAATTACATTACATGACTGAGTTAAGTTACTCGTACTTATACGAAAATGATTACAACTTAGAATTGTTAGTTATTTTATTGTATTGTCAGTCAACATTCCTTTTAAACCACTCTTATCATTGTGAGCGACCTGTTTCCCTGGAAAGCTAAATATAATGTATAATTTCGGTGTAATGTACTATCCTCCATTGCATTATTTCACGTAGTGTGTTTCAAAATGTGATTAAATGTAGCTCGAGTCGAGTCGAGTAATCAAGGTTGAATCTAGAAATTTCGATATAGTATTATTAAATTAATTTTAGTCTTGCTACTTCGACGAATAATTGTAAAGCTAGACTTCATGTCAATAGCTTCCTTGGGAAATCCATTTTATTATTACATAATTACCACGAGAAAATTATATAGTCCGGGGTGTAATAAAATTTATAATTAAACAGTGAAATTTATGTGTACGAAATAAAACATTAATTATTATTATACATACAAGGTACTATTTTAATGGTGCTTCTGAATACGAAATTCATTTCTTGTTGATTTTATGATATTAATTTAATAAACGGGTATGCCATCTGATGTATACCGAGGAAAAGTCAGACATAAACTAAGAAAATGAGGATTTTTTTGCATATTGACGAGTATTCGTCTAGCATATTCTTCAGATTAGCAACCTCTTTTATCATGGTACAAACATTATACTAGAATTAGAGCAATTTGGATTGCACAAAGAAAATTTTGAGAAATTATTTTACCGTCCATAACTTAAACTTTAGTAAAGTCGATTTTCATGATTTAAGGTATATTCGGTTTATTACACATTTGTTAATATTGTATTTTATTTTCAAATATTATTATTCTGCCTGGATTTAAACTCACTAAACATCGTTTGTGTAAATGTCATACACTGCTCTACATTAAAATATAATTTTAGAACTACGTAGGTATGCCCGCGACATCATTCGCGTGGGAATTGATATTCGTTATCAATTATACCTTGACGCAGTGTTCCCGTGTAAATCCCAATCCTATGGGAATTTCAGGATATAAGCTAATATAAAAAAACGTAACTTCACGCCTGTAATCCCCGAAGAGGTAGGCAGAGGAATGCAGAACACTCCCACATATAAGCTAATATGTTGGCCTAATACCGATAGACAGTCCTTAAAATATAGACAGTAACGGGGTTTTACCCGCATAGCTCCCGTTACTGTGGGATTTTTGGAATGAAAACAATATTATGTCTTTTCTCGGGTTTCAAACTATCTTAGTACAAAGTTTCATCCAAATCAGTTCAGCGGTTTAGGCATAAATAAGAGACAGACAGACAGACAGATAAACAAGTAGGGAAAGCACAACAAAAGGTACCTACGGGTGTTGTAGCTACTACAATAACAGTTATCCACAAATTATTAGACAGAACACTGTTATCCGCGTTGAATCTATCAGGAAAATAAGGCGTAAATCAGCACCAAAGTGTGGGTGGTAATAAACGAAATATGATTCATTGTGCCAACTATCACGGGTAAATATATGAAGTAAGACGCAGCCGGGCTGTATTTAATAGAATCGGCCCAACCAAAATGACTCTGTTATCAGATGGACGGGTGTGTGGATTTGGTAAACTGGGCCAAAAAAGGTTTAGTCCCAACGCGGCACTTATTTCGTGAAAAGTAAAAAGCAGTGTACAGTTTTATAGTAAGAGATTTTGAACGAAGCTTAAAGACACTTTATGTATAGATAATTGTAATTTGATTGAAAAAGACTTACAATTTAAACAAAAATAATTACTATTTTATTATTAATGTTAATTATTACGTATTTGAGTAGTGAAGAGACTTGAGCCCAGAGAGATAGCGTCAGATATTTATGTTATTATGAGTGTAGCTTAATGCCTCGATGCTCGTGTGGTTCCAAGCAGGATCGCTAATCGAGAGATCCTGAATCCTGTGCTATTGAGTTTTTGTCGCTTGAAATTCCTAACAGTCCGGAATTTTGAAGTTGTGCCCGCTGCATAGCAATAGGCTTACTCTATATTCCAAATGGAACCTAAACGTAACTGGTAAAACGTGGCAGTGTACTAAATTCTTCTGCGTGCCTCTTCGGAGATTACAAGCTTGATGTTACGTTCAGTTAACGAAAGTTTGTGTTTATTCTATTTCTAGTTATTACATAATCACATTAATTTTGAAATTTGATACTATTTGAAGCAGATTTAACCATGGTTGAATGACGTGGAGCAAGCAGCATTCCCTTGATGTTTGTATCACTTTCCATTTGTCGCAGTATCTTTACTACCCAGCGGAGATGGAAAGTAATATATCCTCCAATCAATAACGCAGTGAAAAATGCGAACTAACATCTTCTCCAATTAATAGAAAAGACCGTAAACCTGAAAGAAAACGCACCTCGTGGCGTAAGAAACTCAGGGAATAGGTCAAGCTTAACAATATATCGCTGTCTAGAGATGTAGCGTGGAAGATTAGGCTACCCCGGATGATAACTAGCCGCCGGTAAAAGGTGGCGCCAAGAGATCTTGAGAATTTGAAACGTAAAAAAAGGATTCTAAGAAAAAGAACCTAGCGTTACAAAAAGTTTTGGCGGTAGGGTAATAATGTCATCGCCCCACTGAATTAACCGTTATCTGATGGAACGTAACAGTTAATTATTAAACTGGGACAAATAGGGGGTTTACCACGATCATAGTTTATAAAAAAAAATTAAAATCAAAACATTGTAACGTGTACACATTGGTTTTCATTGTGTAGGAACATGTTGTATGGTTAATATTTACCCTTTATTTTTGTAAGTTTGTTAACGTTAGTAATAAAACAAGAATACAATGCGTAGGTATATTATTCGTTCGATCAAATTCATGATAACGTTTTGGCATAACCACCGCTGGATTTTCCCATGTTGACGCTCCTTTTATTGTTTGACAACTGGATAATTACCTTTGGTTTTTTTTTTTCTCGATTGGCAACGTTTATGTATTAACACGTCTCTATTTGTGACTATATTACCTACAACAGATAGTTTCTCAGTGTGGACAAGAAATCTATGTGTTTACTATTTTGAAAATTATTGAAATCTGTGAATTTAATTTCCGTAATTAGTTAATAGGTATGTTATTTCTATACTTATTGACTGTCTTCAGTTATACCTAATATTATTGTTGCAGCTGGGAAAGGTTTATTCCTTATATAGGTGTTACGCTTGTTTCCCTTCATGACCAACAACTTTCTTGAACTTCGGAACTTACGAACATTCATAAAATCTTGTACCTAGACAATTTGATCGCGCAAGACAATTCGTTGAATTATGACACCGCATAGGATAATAATCTTTAAATACAAATAATATCCATGAAGGATGTGTCGGATTAAATATTTTATTAGAGCAAAATGTATCGAAATTAAAAGACTGCCGTACTGGGCCTGAACCCTCATAAGAGAATTCGCATGTTTCTATCCCGTAAGCGTTTTTATTTCTTTATGACACTCATAAATCAGGATTCTTGATATTACAGGATTTTTCTTATGAGTGATATGGAGGTCTTAGTTAGACGATGTAATTGAATTATCAGGAGGTTTACTCTACATAAACGGTGGGGATACTAACGACCTGTTGACAAATAATGGTGTTCAGTTTAAACAATGCGATTGAATTTATTGGGTTCAGAATTTTCGTCGTAATCATCAGTTCGTGCGTTCCAAATGGCTCAACATATGAACGCTGGTAATCAGTATTCTTATACATCTATTTTAAGCTGTGAAGTTATAATGAATAACTATTTCATATAAGGCGAGAAAAAGCGTATAAAGGCCTTGTTCACTATTTATTTCATTGGTTTCATTTGTATTCAAAGTCACAGGATGATTTAATATAGAATTTATTACATATTATGTAATTTATTACATACCAAATTTATTGATTGACATCAATTCAGGCGCACCTTAACGTTAGGCTCTAAAACCCGTTCGAACTTTAAAATTTAAAAGTTTGATTGTCAATAGCAACGCACAGCGAGGTCACTAAGTAAGGGTTCACTCACCATCTGGAACGTACACATTGAGGTAAAGACAATCTTCCGAATACTCCTTCTTCTTTGGCTCTTCCATCTGCCCCTCTAACAATTTTGTAAACAGCTCGTCATGTTTGCTGAGTGGATTCTGCACGTCTTCCTTCTTTGGATCACTTTGCATACAGTCCGGTGCGTATATTGTGGCGTTTTTCACTCCCTCCCACCTCGGTAAGTCAGTGTACTCTGGAGGAGTGAACCTTCGAAAATCCAACGGTGGT
>DWFO01003329.1:0-12440 GCA_018246595.1 Mimoniades nurscia nurscia | reverse complement strand
TGATGACTTATCGGCTTCAGGAGAAGGTACTTTGGTAACTTCCTCTTCCAGCAATTCCAAATCTTCGTCAGGTTTTGTTTCTTTTTTCATCTCGGTCACTGGTGAAGGAGCTTTCTTTTCCAGATTTGGTGATATTGGTTCTTCTTTCTCTGCTAATGATATTTTTTCAGCTTCAAGTGGATCCAGTTCGGCGACTTCTTCTGCAGTCTTTTCCAAATCGTCGACTGCTTTTGTTTCTTTAGCCATTTCCTGGTCTGGTGAAGCAGTTTTCTCTTCAGTAGTTAGAGCAATCAATTCTTCTTTCGCTGGTGATGGTAATTTATCGGCTTCAGGAGTAGCTAGTTTTGCAATTTCTTCTTCAGTCAATTCCAAATCCTCGCCGGGTTTCGTTTCTTTAGCCATCTCTTTCACTGGTGAAGGAGCTTTCTTTTCAATAGTGTGTGCAATCGATTCTTCTTTAACTGGTGATGGTAATTCTTCGGCTACAGGAGTAGGTAGTTTCGCATCTTCCTTTTCAGTAAATTCCAAATCTTCGCTGGGTTTTGTCTCTTTAGCCATTTCCTTGTCTGATGAAAGCGTTTTCTCTTCAGGAGTAAGTGCCTTCAATTCTTCTTTCTCTGGTGATGGTGATTTATCAACCTCGTCAGTAGTTCGTTTTGCGACTTCTTTTTCAGGCATTTCCAAATCCTTGCCTGGTTTTGTTTCTTCAGCCATCTCTTTCACTGGTGAAGGAGCTTTCATTTCAAGAGTTGGTGCAATTGATTCTTCTCTAACTGGTGATTGTAATTTTGCGGCTACAGCAGTAGATAGTTTTGCGTCTTCTTTTTCAGTCAATTTCAAATCTGCGCCAGGTTTTATAACTTTTGGCATCTCTTTCTCGGCTGAAAGAGCTTTCTTTTCCGTAAATGGTGCCATTGGTTCTTTTTTCTCTGGTGACGGTGTTTTTTCGGCTTGAATAATAGGTAGTTTTGCAACTTCTATTTTGGTCATTTCCGAATCCTCGACGGGTTCTGTTTCTATAGCTATCTCCTTGTCTAGTGAAAGAGCTTTCTCGGCTTCAGGAGTAGGTAGTTTTGCAACCAGTTTGTCAGACAATTCCATTTCGTCTCCCGATTTTATTTCTTTAGCAATCTCCTTTTCGGGTGACAGTACTTTCTTTTCAGGAGTTGATGCCTTCGATTCTTCTTTCACTGGTGATGGTGATTTATCGGCTTCAGGAGTAGGTAGTTTTGTGACTTCCTTTTCAGGTAATTCCAATTCTTCGCCAGGTTTTGTTTTTTTAGCCATCTTCTTCTCTAATGAAGGATCTTTTTGTTCAGGAGTTGGTGGCTTTGATGCTGCTTTGTCTGGTGATGGTGTTTTTTCGGTTTTAAAAGTAGGTAGTTGTGTAACTTCCTTCTCGGGCATATCTAATTCCTCGCCGGGTATTGTTTCTGTAGTTAACTCTTTGTCTGGTGATGGAGCTTTCTTTTCAGGAGTTGCTGCCTTCGATTCTTCTTTCACTGGTGTCGGTGATTTATAGTTTTCAACAGTAAGTAGTTTAGCATCATCTTTTTGAAGCAATTCCAAATCCTTACCAGGTTTAGATTCTTTAGCCACCTCCTTGTTTGGTGGAGGAGCTTTCTCTTGAAGAGTTGGTGCTTTCAATTCTTCTTTTGCTGGTGATGGTGCTTTTTTGTCCTCAGATATGAGCAGTGTGGCAACGTCCTTTTCGAGTAGTTCTACATCTTCGCCTTGTTTAGGTTCTTTAGAGATTTCTTTGTCTGGTGTAGGAGCTTTCTCTTCAGAAGCTGGTGATGGTGATTTCTCGGCTTCAGGAGTAGGTAGTTTTGCAACTTCCTTTGCAGATAATTCCAAATCTTCGCCAGGTTTTGTTTCTATATCTATCTCCTTGTCTGGTGAACGAGCTTTCTCGGCTTCAGGAGTTGGTGGCCTCGATTTTTCTTTCTCCGGTGATGGTGTTTTTTCGGCTTTAAGAGTAGGTAGTTTTGCAACTTCCTTTTCGGTAATATCCAAAACCTCGCCTGGTTTAGTTTCTTTAACCATCTCTTTGTCTGGTGAAGGAGCTTTCTTTTTCGTTGTTGGTGCCTTTGGTTCTTCTTTCTCTAGTGATGGTAATTTATCGGCTTCAGGAGTAGTGACTTTTGTAACTTCTTTTTTAGGCAATTCCAAATCTTCGCCAGGTTTTGTTTCTCTAGCCATCTCCTTTTCTAGTGAAAGAGCTTTCTCTTCAGAAGTTGCGTCGCTAAGTTCATCAGTTTTATGTTTTATAGTAGTTGGAATCTTTTCTTCTGGTTCACCAAGAGTAGCTAGTTTGTCTTTTGGCATACTACCTACTTTTGTTTTATCTCCTGGCTTATCAGTGAAAGAAACCTCAGATTTAAGCATCTCAACTGTTGCAAACTTTATATCATCTTTTACAGATACCGATTCTCTGTCCGCAGGTTTTGCAATAATTAGTTCTTTATCTGGATGTAATTCAAGAGGCGTACTCTTTTCAAGTGGTATTTTCAGATTTTTTGCCACATCACTATCAAGTTCTGTTAAAGGAGATTCTACTTCTGGTTCTTTAAAAGTAACCTTTTCATATGGTTTTTCATGAGAGCATATTTGGAAGTTATCCTTTTCAGTAGGAGCGTTCTTATTCAAGAGTTTCTTAGAAGATTCCGCTGTAGCAGTAAGTGGTAGCTGCGGAAATAAAATAATTATAAGAAATTGTTTATTTATAAAATTTCAAAGGTTTTACCTACATCGCAGATTGGAATATCACGTTAGTAATGATACTGCATAAAAAAATGTGATTTAATTTCTTCCTGAATTCAAATTTCATGATACGGTTAATGTTATATGTCCGTGGCAAAACTCCAGCAGCTCTATATTTTAAAGAAGCTTTGGCAAAACCATTACAAGTTTTTAACAAAACTCTGTATTGATTAGCAGGTGTGTTCTTCTAGGTTGGTATAACCTAAGGCAGAAATCAGAGATATACATAAAACAAATGTGACTTTTTCATTTATAAATTTGAAAATATGTTATTAATAATTAAAAAATGAAATTATATATAAATATTTTAATGACTGAATTTAAAGCTTTTATCTGGCTTTGAAAACAAAATTCAAAAGCGATAGCAAATATTTTCAGATCTCTTTTTTGGTTGCTCCGCTTAATACAAATCCTATTAGAACACACAAACTTACATAAGCTTCTTGAGTAATGTAATATAAATAACAAAGCAAGAAAATAAATTTTACAATATTATTATAATAGCGGTTATAATAGAAGTGGATTGATGACTTTCCTATATAAAGCTTAAAATAAAATTAAGTGTTAAAGTTAGTCGCAGTGCTTAAGCCGCCGAAGAATTATTATCCAATAGCTGACGACACTACATCTAAAATCCTTTTTACATTGTGTGAACTTCAAGCTGATTTTTTCATTTCTTTGACATACCTTTTCTCCATTTTTCTGAGAAGTCATCTCATCAGATATTTTGGTCGTAGCTAATTCAAACGTAGGTTTCAGTTTAAAAAGCTTTTTGCCCATTTCTGTAGGTAGTGAGCTTAGTGTAGCGATATTTTCGACATCAACACTTGATATTTCTAGTACATCCTTTGTGGGAAGAGATTTCTTAGTTAATTTTACTTCCGGAGCTGAAATCTTAAGCACTTCTTTTTCAGAAGTTGGTGCTTCAAAAAGTTTTGTTACCGGGCTTGCTGTTTTAACCACTTTCATTTTGGGAGGTAGTGTCTGGGTATGCTCTGTGACCGTTGGACTAGATATTTCAGCTAACTCCTTTATAGGTGTCTTAGTGAGTTCCGTTATTGGGCTAGGTGTTTTGGAAAATTCTACTACTGGACTCGATGTTTTAGCTACTTCTTTATCAGAAATTAATAGCGGCGTAAGCTCTGATACAGGGCTAGGTGTTTCAGCCCTTTCCTTCGTAGAAATTGGTGGCTTACTAATTTCAGGCGTTGGACTTGGCGTTTTGGCTAATTCCTTTACAGGCGTAGAATCTTTGGTAAATTCGGTTATTGGGCTTGGGGTCTTTACCAATTCCACTATTGGGCTCGGTGTTTTAGCTTGTTCCTTTTCAGAAATTTCTATCGGCGTATGTTCTGCTATAGAGATAGGTATCTTAACTAATTCTGTCTCGGACTTTGGTTTCTTGGCAAGCATCGTTACCGGACTGGAAATCTTAACAAATTCTTTTTCAGTCGTAGGTTCCATACGAAGCTCCATGACAGAAATCGCAGTTTTGGCAACTATTTTATCAGTAGTTGATACCTTACTAATTTCAGTGGTTAAATTTCGGGTTTCCGCTATTTCTTTCTCAGGAGTACTTTCTTTGACAAGTTTCAGAATAGGACTTGGTGTCTTAGTTACATCAGGAATAGAACTTGGTAGCGTTTGTAGAAGTTCCATGACAAAACTTGACGTTTTAGCAACTTCAATCTCAGTAGTTAAAACCTTAGGTACTTTCCTCTCAGGAGTTAGAGACTTAGTAATATCCGTTACCTGACTATGAGTTATAGCTAATTCTTTTTCAGGTGATGGTGGTTTAGAAATTTCCGTTACAGGGCTGGGTGTTTTAGTAGCTTTATTCTCAAGCATTGTTACCTTAGCAATTTCCGTCACCGGGCTTGGTGTCTTAGCAAGATCCGAAAGAGAACTTGGTAGCTCTTTTATTTTCTTCTCAGTAGAACCTTCCTCCGTCACAGGGCTTGGTATCGTAGGTACGTCCGTAACGAAGCTTGTTAGCGTTTGTTCTTCCTTGTCAGGTGTAGATGCCTTAGTAAGTTCCATGACAGGGCTTGACGTCTTACCAACTTCCTTCTCAGGAGTTAATGCCTTACAAGTTTCCGTCGGCCTACTTGCGGTCTTAAGAAATTCTTTTTCAGGCGTGAGTGCTTTGGTAAGTTCCTTTCCAGGAATAGGTGTCTTAAGAACTTCCTTTGCAGGTGTTGGCGCCTTAGCAATTTCTTTCACTGGGCTTGGAGTCTTAGCACGATCTGGAACGGAACTTGGTAACTTTTCTGTTTCCTTTTCAGGAGTAAGTTCCTTAAGAAGTTCCGTTATCGGGCTTGGCGTCTTAGCTGTGTCTGTAATGGGGCTTGCTAGCGTTTCTGCTTCCTTGTCAGGTGTAGATGCCTTGGGAAGTTCCATGACAGGGCTTGACGTCTTAGCAATTTCTTTCTCAGGAGTTGATGCCTTACAAATGTACGTCTTCGGACTTGGGGTCTTAGTAGATTTCTTTTCAAGCGTTTGTTGCTTGGAAAATTCCATTACGGGGCTAGGTGTCTTAGGAAGTTCTTTTTGAGGCGTTCTGGACTTGGTAATTTCCATTAGGGTACTTGGGGTTTTAGCCCATTCTGTTTCAGGGGTAAGTGTCTTGGATGGTTCTGTGTCAGGACTTAGAGTCTTGAGAACTTCCGTCTCAGTTCTTGGTGATTTAGGAATATCTGTCATTGTACTTAAGGACTTAGCTAAATCTTCTTCAGGTGTCGGCGGCTTGGAAAGTTGCATGACAGGACTTGGCCTGTCGACTACTTCTTTGTTAGAAATCGGTGACTTACTAATTTCCGTCGTTGGACTTGGGGTCTTAGTTAATTCCTTTTCAGGCGTTGGTTCCTTTGAAAAAACTTTCACTGAACTTGGCGTCTTAGCTAGATCGGTCGTCTCCAGTACAGATAATCTTATATCAGGTTTCACTTTTTGTTCCTTGAAAAAAGGGTTGTGAAATGTTTTTTAAATATGTAGGCAGAAATGTTTAAACAGGTAACAATATAAAATTGTAGCGTATAAAATTCAATCATACGTACTTATGTACCTATATATGTATAATTTTTATTTTCATTTATACTTGAATAATATAATATTTTTACATAATATTTATTAAGAGTACATTGTAATACAAATTTTAAACGATTTACATATGTACTTGATGCATTTCTATATAAACACAATTTGAACGAATATGTACTACAAAATACACGAGTATAAATAGAAGAGTAGAAGAAAATAATCTATGTATGTATTAAAAGTTTGTGATTGTAAATTTTGTAATTTGCCATATACTTGTAACACAACATTAATAAACGATGATTAAGAGTAACCGGAGTGTGAGTGCTGGAAACCTGAATATTGTTTATTGCAAAAATGTTTATTGATCCTTAGACGTGAAACAAGATAATCAAAAAGTAATCGTAATATTGAGCTATCCCATTTATCATAATTTTAATAGTCATCAAAACATTTGTGACACTTCTTGCATTTATAACCAGAAAATCGTCAACAAACATTATTTTAATACTTTCACTGTCTTACCAGTTACTGTACTAGCACTTACATAATATTAATATGAATTAAGATAGTTGTGTTTTCTGTAGGATTGTATACTATAACAGTCAATGTTCTTTTTAGTTGCTCAACCACTATATAAATATTATAAAGACGGTTATAAATTTAATTTTCCAATACACATAATAGAAATCAATGAAAAGTTTAAATTTAATACTGAGCATTATAATAGCCGTTATGATAGTAAGCAAGAGCGGATCCCGCTTTAGCGCCAGGGGGGGGGGGGTTTACATAGTGGTAGTCAAGTCACAAGAAGTTATAATTTAATTTTGATAATTATAATAATAGATACAAGTAAAAAGTAGGTATTTCATTACGAAATCTAAGTTTACAAATACCTATCTATATTTAAATAACAAAAATTAATTTTTGACTGCCTCGTTGGTCGTGTTGGTTGCAAGTGCGACTACCTAACGGGAGGTCTTGGGTTCGATTCCCGGGTTGGGCACTACTAAATTTTCTAATTTAGATTTTGTAGTAGCTCGGAGTCTGGACATGAGCTCGGTATATGGCAATAGGCTCACCATCTATTTCATCGTGGGACTTGAAAGTACCAGGTGAAAGGGGAAATGTTCTACATTCCTCTGCCTACCTCTTCGTGGATTACAAGGGTGATGTTAGTTTTTAAAATTAATTTTCCTTTTACGTCTTCTCCCAAAACGCGTTATCATTTCATCTACTTCAATAGTTTTTATGGACTCAGCCCAGGAGAGGGGGTCATGACCCTCATGACTCCCCCCTGGATCCACCCTTGACACTAAGACAAGGCTTAAATGTAATATTATATGAAATAAGATGTAAAAAATTATTCTCCAACTCACCTCCAATTCCTTTATCTCCAGGGTAATCTTTTCTTTTAATTCATCAAATTCACGAAGTTCATCTTTTTCCTTGTCAAAAGAGTCTTTAACTTCCTCTACTGACAGTGAAAAAGTTTTATCAATACGTTCTTCAATAGGAGATTTTTCACCTGGCTTATAATGGGTATCTTTTGATATATGAACAATCTCATCTGATTTAACGTCAACAGATTCAATGACTTTTTGTGTTGTCGTTGACTTCATACGTTCCAATTTTTCAGAAATGATTGGTTCCTTATCTGATTGTTCAGATAAACGTTCTGATTCTTTTTCAACAGTAGTTGCGACCTTTTCATCCCGTTTTTCTGTAGCAGGTGTCTTAAACTCTCTTTCTTCAAGGTCTGCCTTTAATTTTCTTGGTTCCTTGCAGATTTGGCTCCTTAACTCTTCCTTATTAATACTTAGTCTCTGTTCGGCTAACTTTTCAGAGGTAGATGCCGTGGTTTTTAAAACTTTCCCAGTACTTACCTCTTCTTTCAATGGCTGCTCCGAAGTAGGTTCCTTTTCTTCTAAGTGTATCAGAACAGGAGCTAACTGTACTTCTTCTTTAGGAGTTGATTTCTTCTCTACTAACTTTTCATCAAGGGGTGTCCCTATTTTTACTTCATCTGTAATAATTTCTTTAGCTACAAGCTTTTCCGATATTACTTCTTTTTCTTCTGGTTTTTCAAACTGAGGAGCTGACAATTCCTTATCGACTATAAATTCTTTATCAATTGGTTTTTCTGAAATTAGTTCTATTGGCTTTACTGGCCTTTTTTCTGATTCTTCAAATATTGTTTCTTTTTCTTCAATCTTTTGTACACTTGTTCTTGTTATTACCGGTTCAGGAATGGGTGCCTTTAAATCTTTTTGTACACTTGTTGTGATATCTTCAACAGGTTTCCCAGAAGTCGGTAACGTTTGTTCTGACATGCCAGGAGAGGGCTTCAATGAGTCTTCCTCAGGACTTGGTTTTTTGGTTATAAATGTTTCAGAATCTTTCCTAGAACCTAGTTCTGTCTTTAAAGACTTTTCTACAAAAATTGGTTCCTCATCCGATTTTGAAGCCAATAATTTTACAAGTAAAGGTGACTTTTCACTAGGCTTTTCTAGATAAAGTTGTTTTTCTACTACAGTAGGATATTCCATTTCATTTTTTGGTAGAGTTTCAGTTTCTGTTATTCGCTTATGTAAGATTTCTACCATTTCTTCCACCTTTTCATGTTGCTCGTGGTCAATCACATCCTGTTCATCCTCAAAAGTAGCGTCTGACAATGAAACATCCGTATCTGTAGTCACAAAGGACGATCCATCGGGTTGAACACATTCTTTAACTGTTTCAGTTATAGTCTTCAGTTTCTTACTACATTTATCCGTTGTTGTTAATATTTGTTTGATTATTCTTATCGTAATATATTGTACAATGCTCTTTCCATTTATGATTTCCTTCTTTTTTTGTGTATCAATTTTAAAGACAGCCGATCTTTCTACAGAGTAATCATCTTGTCCAGCTGGATACTTAACCTTATCGTCAGGTTTTTCATCACGGTATTCCTCTTGTGTAGGAGTTGGGATCTCTTCTTTCTCTTTTTGGAGACTGCATTCTTCGTCTTTAATTTCTTCTTTTACGATAATTTCTCCACGTAACGGCTTTTCACAAGTGTCTATCTGCATTTTATCCTCCTCCAATGTTTGTCTTCTAGGAATAATTTCTTTCATTTTCTTTTTATCGGTTGTTATTGCAACTAACTCTTTGTCTTGAGGTATTATCTTTTGTTCTTTTAATTTCTCACGAGATGACGTTATACGTTTTTCTTCCACTTTATGCGGAATAAGTGCTTGCATGTCTGATTTTTTGAATGCTTTTGCTTCAATATCGTGCTCTTGGTGCTCTGTTACTTCCTCTTCATCTTTAAGTGTAGCTTCTGACAATGAAACCTTAGTGTCAGTTGTAAGTTCAGATTTCCCATCGGGTTGTACAGATTCTGTTATTGTTTCAATAATGGTTTTTAGTTTCTTACTAGATTTAATAGTGGTAGTTAATATTTGTTTGATGGTCTTTACTGTAATGTATTGTAGAACACTCTTACCGTTGATAATCACCGTTTTCGTGTGTTTGTCTATTTTGCAAATAGCTGACTTTTCAATCTTGTAACCATGGAGTTCAGACAAATCGTCTTCTTTTTCATCGATATCAGTCAACGTAGTACTGCCATCGTCGTTGACACGAGATGTACCGTCTGGGTACACATCCGTTATAGTTATTATTGTGACGGTTTTTAGTTTTCTGGGTATACCTTGAATATCAGCATATTTAGTTTTTATTGTTCTTGTTACAATGGTCCGAATTATTACAATGCTAAATTCTATAACTTCTTTAGTCACCTTAGTAATACTCTCTACTGGCTCACCGTATATTTTGAAACCTGTTAGAATTTTTTCAATTTCTGCAATAGTATATTTACGTTCCTTTATTTCGTCAATATCTTTTTCTTTCAGTAGTGGTTTATCTTCTGCCTTTATTGGGGAAATTATTTTATCCTTAGGTTGATCTGGCCTAGATATTTCTTTGAGTAGTTGCACTGTTTCACTTCCAATAAATTCTTTTGAGGGCGTACGTTCTTCAATCAAATCACCTTCATCTTTTAATCTTGATTTACTTTCCACACGAATGTCCCTTTCTATTGTCTTGGTTTCTTGTTTATCATCAGTTGTATCTTTTGTCACGGGAACAGATTTTTGCTCCAGGCTTCCTTTTGTATCAGCCACAGGTTTCTCTTTTTTGAATGAAAACAACTCTTTGGCTGCACCTAATTTTTCATCAACCTTACCAAAGAAGGAACTGAATACAGACTTACTTTCTTCTAATTTTCCGTTTATTTCTCCAGTTAATATTTCTGTCACGCTTCTTCGTTTTTCAACCAGCGTTGTCTTTTCTTTACCATCGATTTCCTTCATCTTCATATCATCCCCTTTAGGAAGTTCGATACCCTTTTCTAAAACTACTTGCTTATCATCAAGTTTGTCAGAAATGATATCAGTCAATGTTTGTGTTTTGTCAATTACAGATTCAACCACAGTTTTTGCTGTGGCCTTATCAAGTACAGAATCAGAACTGGGTACTTCTTTTATTGCTGCCTCTGGAGCGTCGTCGGCTTCGTCGTGAATTTGTTTTACATCTTCCTTTTTATCAAGTTTAATTTCATCTTTGGCACTGACTTTTTCATGAATCTGTGCCACTATCTCTCTTGTAAATTCTTTTTCAAGAACTTCATCGAGAATAGCATGAGATTCTCTATCCGTCTCTTTATCGATGATAGTAACTTTTAATTCTGGAGATAAATCTATAACAGAATCTTTTGCAATTGATCCAGTAACGTCTTTGGGAGATTCAATAAGTTCAGTTTCTTGTTTGTCAGTAATAGTTGACTGAGGTTCTTTTTCGAATCGTTTTAACAAAATTTCTTCTTTTTTCTTTAGATCTGCAATTTTTTCTTCAAGTTTTTCTAATGTTTTTGCTGCTTCCAAAGTGACACTTAGTTTTTTCTCAGGATGTTCCTCTTGGTAAACCTGAACAGTATCTTTGACCTCTTTATCGATTGAAATATCTTCAGTGCTCTCTGGTTTGGCACTTAGCTTAGTTTCATCAGTTTCTTTTCTCAAACCATCTTCTAGTATCATTTCTTTTTTTATTTCGCGTTTTACTTTTTTGCCTTCACTCAATACAGTCTTATCAGATACATCACTTATTTCTTCGGATGTAACAGACCTAGCTGGTGACAATTCTTTAATTGATTTGTCAGTTAGTTCTGGTTCGTGCTTCGCTGCAAGCTTAATGTCCTTAGTTACTTTTTCTACAGGTTCAACTTCTTGTACTTCAACTTTCCTTTTTTCTAGATCTAGTGGTGTTTCTTGATCAATTTGGCTTTCAGAAGCTATCAATATTTTTGTTGCTTCAATCAAGTCAGTAGTGGTTTTGAATTCTTTGTCTGGTGATTTGAGATGCACAGGTGATTTCACAGCCATAATTTCTTCAAGGCTTTTATCCGACTTGAGTACTTCGGCTACATCAGCCACGATTTTTTCTACATCTTTAGGACTAAGTGCTGGTTTTTCTAATAATCCTAATTTTTGAGCTTCCTCTATTTCTTTTTCTACGTCCTCTGGTATAGACGGTATTTTATCAGGCATGGAATGTACCTCTTCTACTATTATAACATCATCTTTGATAGGTGAATCGACAGTCGTAATATGCGTTTCTCGTAACTTTTCTGTATATTGTTCGTAATTGAAATCACCGTCATCATATTCTTTAACTGGTTCTAATTCTTTACCAGGTAAAATAGAGGTTTTCATCTGATCATGATACATAGGTGACTCCGGTGCAGAACCAGGAGTTACAGTCACTAACTCGGCATGCGATGGACGCTCTATGGTTTTCAATACGACGTCATCTTGAATTGTCTTCAAATTTTTGCGTGATATAGTATCTTCTGTAAGAGGTAAGTCTTTAGGGATTTTTATTTCATGAACAAAGCCCACGTCAGGCTTGCGTTTGAATATATCTTCTTCGACTGGGGTTTTCTTTTCCTCATATGTCCTATAGTCTACTTCCTCGTGTAAAGGAAGATCGGCAACTTCATCAGGTGTCTTTACTATTTCTCGTATTGGTGCTGGTTGACTTTCAATTTTAGGGCTCCTTTCTGCAGACGTTGGTTTCGTTGTATTGATAAGTGTTTGTGGTGGAATGATTTCTTTTGTTTCTTCTTTTATATGTTTTTCTTCCACTTGCTGATCTTCTTTAATTTCATCCAATGTTATTCGTTCATCTTCAGGTAATGTTGGAGCAGTGGTGGCACCAGACTCAATTGTTGTAGATACTTTCTCATCAGGCTGGGATTCCTGCACGATATTCATTTCAATTGAATCTTTTGGCTTAACAATACCGCTTTTGCTGTCAGATGTTTTCTTTTCACTGCTTATATCCTGTTTCTCTTCAATACTTACTGAGTGTTCTTTCGACTCAATCACTCTAGCTTCTGGCTCCGTATCTGGTTTAATTTCTTCAACCTTTTCTGTTTCAGTTATTTTTGTATGTTGTTTTTTTTCTGATTCTTCTATATCTTTAACATGTTTTTGTAGTTTGTCATCTATTTCTCGACTTACTTGACGATCTGGAATTGACTCTTCAGCATAATGTTCAACTTCTTCCTTTTCTATGATAAGATATTCTTCCTCAAA